>OZ005744.1:206360886-206425269 GCA_963930735.1 Dioctria linearis | reverse complement strand
ATTTCAAGTTTTTCGTGAAAAAATCTATAGACTATATATAGCCCATGTTTTTTTGGGAAATTTTGACTGAAAATTAAATGTCCCCGATTTTGATGTCTGAACATTCGTTTGATGCGTATTGAAGAGAGGAACATCCCTACAAAGTTTCGTTGAGAACACTTTCCTGGTTCTCGAGATATTTCCAAAAAACAACTTCACCGTGGTCCGACGCATGTGTTTCTAGTTTTATTGCTCTAACATTTCACCTAGGGATTTCTTTTGAAAAATGTTTCTGTGTATCTATTTCTTTTCTTATTCCCCGCCGAATGAGCCATCTCTCATCAAAATCGGTGATATTTCATGTTTTTCGTGAATAAAATCTATAGGCTATAGCCCATGTTTTTTTGGGAAATTTTGACTGAAAATTAAATGTCCCCGATTTTGACGTCTGAAAATTCGTTGGATGCGCATTGAAGAGAGGAACATCCCAACAAAGTTTCGTTGAGAACACTTTCCTGGTTCTCGAGATATTTCCAAAAAACAACTTCACCGTGGTCCGACGCATGTGTTTCTCGTTTTATTGCTCTAACATTTCACCTAGGGATTTCTTTTGAAAAATGTTTCTGTGTGTCTATTTCTTTTCTTATTCCCCGCCGAATGAGCCATCTCTCATCAAAATCGGTGATATTTCATGTTTTTCGTGAATAAAATCTATAGGCTATAGCCCATGTTTTTTTGGGAAATTTTGACTGAAAATTAAATGTCCCCGATTTTGACGTCTGAACATTCGTTTGATGCGTATTGAAGAGAGGAACATCCCTACAAAGTTTCGTTGAGAACACTTTCCTGGTTCTCGAGATATTTCCAAAAAACAACTTCACCGTGGTCCGACGCATGTGTTTCTCGTTTTATTGCTCTAACATTTCACCTAGGGATTTCTTTTGAAAAATGTTTCTGTGTGTCTATTTCTTTTCTTATTCCCCGCCGAATGAGCCATCTCTCATCAAAATCGGTGATATTTCATGTTTTTCGTGAATAAAATCTGTAGGCCCATGTTTTTTTGGGAAATTTTGACTGAAAATTAAATGTCCCCGATTTTGACGTCTGAACATTCGTTGGATGCGTATTGAAGAGAGGAACATCCCTACAAAGTTTCGTTTAGAACACTTGCCTGGTTCTCGAGATATTTCCAAAAAACAATTTCACCGTGGTCCGACGCATGTGTTTCTAGTTTTATTGCTCTAAAATTTCACCTAGGGATTTCTTTTGAAAAATTTTTCTGTGTATCTATTTCTTTTCTTATTCCCCGCCGAATGAGCCATCTCTCATCAAAATCGGTGATATTTCATGTTTTTCGTGAAAAATCTATAGGCTGCCCATGTTTTTTGGGTAATTTTGGCTGAAAATTAAATGTACCCGATTTTGACGTCTGAGCATTCGTTGGATGCGTATTGAAGAGAGGAACATCCCTACAAAGTTTCGTTCTCGAGATATTTCCAAAAAACAACTTCACCGTGGTCCGACGCATGTGTTTCTAGTTTTATTGCTCTAACATTTCACCTAGGGATTTCTTTTGAAAAATGTTTCTGTGTATCTATTTCTTTTCTTATTCCCCGCCGAATGAGCCATCTCTCATCAAAATCGGTGATATTTCAAGTTTTTCGTGAAAAAATCTATAGACTATATATAGCCCATGTTTTTTTGGGAAATTTTGACTGAAAATTAAATGTCCCCGATTTTGACGTCTGAACATTCGTTGAATGCGTATTGAAGAGAGGAACATCCCTACAAAGTTTCGTTGAGAACACTTTCCTGGTTCTCGAGATATTTCCAAAAAACAATTTCACCGTGGTCCGACGCATGTGTTTCTAGTTTTATTGCTCTAACATTTCACCTAGGGATTTCTTTTGAAAAATGTTTCTGTGTATCTATTTCTTTTCTTATTCTTCGTCGAATGACATATCTCTCATCAAAATCGGTGATATTTCATGTTTTTCGTGAATAAAATCTATAGGCTATAGCCGATGTTTTTTTGGGAAATTTTGACTGATAATTAAATGCCCCGATTTTGACATCTGAGCATTCGTTGGATGCGTATTGAAGAGAGGAACATCCCTACAAAGTTTCCTTGAGAACACTTTCCTGGTTCTCGAGATATTTCCAAAAAAACAACTTCACCGTGGTCCGACGCATGTGTTTCTAGTTTTATTGCTCTAACATTTCACCTACTTTTGAAAAAATTTTCTGTGTATCTATTTCTTTTCTTATTCCCCGCCGAATGAGCCATCTCTCATCAAAATCGGTGATATTTCATGTTTTTCGTGAAAAATCTATAGGCTGCCCATGTTTTTTGGGTAATTTTGGCTGAAAATTAAATGTACCCGATTTTGACGTCTGAGCATTCGTTGGATGCGTATTGAAGAGAGGAACATCCCTACAAAGTTTCGTTCTCGAGATATTTCCAAAAAACAACTTCACCGTGGTCCGACGCATGTGTTTCTAGTTTTATTGCTCTAACATTTCACCTAGGGATTTCTTTTGAAAAATGTTTCTGTGTATCTATTTCTTTTCTTATTCCCCGCCGAATGAGCCATCTCTCATCAAAATCGGTGATATTTCATGTTTTTCGTGAAAAAATCTATAGGCCCATGTTTTTTGGGTAATTTTGACTGAAAATTAAATGTCCCCGATTTTGACGTCTGAGCATTCGTTGGATGCGTATTGAAGAGAGGAACATCCCTACAAAGTTTCGTTTAGAACACTTTCCTGGTTCTCGAGATATTTCCAAAAAACAACTTCACCGTGGTCCGACGCATGTGTTTCTAGTTTTATTGCTCTAAAATTTCACCTAGGGATTTCTTTTGAAAAATTTTTCTGTGTATCTATTTCTTTTCTTATTCTTCGTCGAATGACATATCTCTCATCAAAATCGGTGATATTTCATGTTTTTCGTGAATAAAATCTATAGGCTATAGCCGATGTTTTTTTGGGAAATTTTGACTGATAATTAAATGCCCCGATTTTGACATCTGAGCATTCGTTGGATGCGTATTGAAGAGAGGAACATCCCTACAAAGTTTCCTTGAGAACACTTTCCTGGTTCTCGAGATATTTCCAAAAAAACAACTTCACCGTGGTCCGACGCATGTGTTTCTAGTTTTATTGCTCTAACATTTCACCTACTTTTGAAAAAATTTTCTGTGTATCTATTTCTTTTCTTATTCCCCGCCGAATGAGCCATCTCTCATCAAAATCGGTGATATTTCATGTTTTTCGTGAAAAATCTATAGGCTGCCCATGTTTTTTTTTGGGAAATTTTGACTGAAAATTAAATGTCCCCGATTTTGACATCTGAGCATTCGTTGGATGCGTATTGAAGAGAGGAACATCCCTACAAAGTTTCGTTTAGAACACTTGCCTGGTTCTCGAGATATTTCCAAAAAACAACTTCACCGTGGTCCGACGCATGTGTTTCTAGTTTTATTGCTCTAACATTTCACCTAGTGGTTTCTTTTGAAAAACGACTTAAACTACTATTCATACAGAGAAATTATCTGCTGATATTCTTAAGCTTACTTTCTTATCTGCCGAACCGAAATAAAATTTTTATACATTTCCTAACAAAATTATTGAAAAAAGTCTATCATAACCAAATGACTACGATTCCTCAAATAAAAAACCTCAGCTGAGTAATAATTGCTTTATGTTGCTGTGCCGTGGTCTGATGAAATCGATTCATACATGTTCGGACTAGAGCCGCACATACACTATTGCAACTACTACGCAGCTGAGATGATAAGATTACTTTTTAATCAAAACCATTTTATTATTTTGTTAAGTAAGGTATATATGTAGTAAGGATAGCCTTTGCTAAGGTAAAGAGCCAAGGTTACTTTAAGAGTATTTTCCTGTATGGATCATTGTTAATTCTCCAGAGCATACATATATTCAATGTCCGGCACTTTCCATAAGTATATATATAGAACATTTTTCACAAACCGACACAAGCAGCTATAAGCAAACAATTATCGGTCACATTGTAGCTACTTAATTTTCGGTCTAATTGTAAGCCAAATGTCTGACAGACTCTCTCCCTCCTGGTCTCTCTCAGTTGTGTGTGATGTCTTTTCTGCATTATTATCTACCACCAATTTTCTATCGATAGGCTTTAAGGTATTAACTAGATCTCGTAAATGCACATAAGCTTAGTCTAAGATTAACATTAAATTCACATTCACGCATTCTGCATAAATTTGAATTTTTCTCCTAAGTTCTCAAAGTAATGACTTTCGGCCTAATTCTAATTAATTCCCTACCTACACATCTAACAGACATGCCAGGAACAGAATGAATCCTCTCCCACAATGCGAATTTATATTTTTGGATTTTCAATACGTATCAACATATTCTCACGAATATCTAAGTACATTAATTTATTAATCTAAAATCTTAAACTAGTTCTGCATTTCTTGGCTCAGTTGATGAGCAACTCGAAGTGTTAGATGAATTAATTGAAGCACACCTGCACAGATATTAAGTAGCCTTGGCTTACATCGAAAACGCTCAGCTAATAACGCAGTTTTGTACGCTACAACCGTATTTCCAACAAAAGGTATATTAAAAAAGCTTGTCCCATACGGGCATTAATCTCATAATTACTAGAACCAGTAAATTTTCATAGATGGAATAGAAAAATTTTGCATTTCTTTTATTGTCTTATTCCTTTAGAGATTCTAAAATGTTAAATACAAGAGAAAAAGGTCAGGTTTTTGAAGCCGAGACATTCCACTTTCAGAGCGACTGTTCTTACTAAAGTTGTCTTTCCCTCATGTATTTCGCAATTTTCCCTAGACTAAGAAGCCCCAAATACTTTCAGTATTGATGACATCGCACAAATAATCATTTTTTGCAATTTTTATTTTAAATCTGCTCCATAAGCGAATCGAACTCAGCGGAAGGTCCTGGCTTCAAAAATCGCACGAAACGGTTGTCTTTTTCTCTTATATTGAACAATTAAGATCGTCTAAAAAAAATGACGCTCCGCTTTACTTTCCTATAAGGTCCGTTGTACTGCAGTTCAAATACAGTTCTCTACATTTCTAGTAGAATTGATGGTGTTCTTGAAGGCTCTCCTTATTGGACTGACTATTCATAGTGTTTCTGTTGAAATAAAATCAGCTAAACACGAACCCCTTTGATAATCGTTTGGAGATCTTGCATAACATATCTTTCATCATCCTTATTTTGACCATCATTCAATTTGGTTAAGGAGAAGAATTTCGATAATAAGAGGTACTGCGATACTATCGGTACCTAACGAAAGTCCATTACGAGGCTTAAGTCTAGATAATAGATTGTTCTATGTGCACTTTTAGTTGTTCTTTGAATGTGAATCACTAAATCGAAAGCTTCTTTGAATTCCCAGTATTCACCTTAAAGAACAGAATGCCAGATAGTGACAATTTTGTATACACACATATCATCATCGGAATGCAGAACCATCCTAAGTCCAATTCTGAAAAAATTTCTTAATTGTCTTCCATTCTAAGTTAGAGGGTCAAAAGGATTGTGTGCAGATTCCGCTCATGGGTATGTTGGGAGGACGGCTGGACTGGTCCTTCCGATTGTTCATTGGCGTGTGGGCTGGAACGGGAAATCCGGCCAGCGTACCATTTGATGCGATGGTACCAGAGCGTCATTTTGGGCGTAACTTCTCTGTGAGTTTTCCTGAAAAGTAATCGTGAACTGAGGGAAGTGTCTTATCGAGCCTTCTCCAGTCCGCTCTGAAAAATTGTGCTCACGTCTCTCGCACTGCTCACTTGGAAGGCACACTACTGTCTTCCAGGCTGAAGTCTTCGTCATCGCAATGGCAGCGAAGATAACCCTTGATAATGGGGATCAAGGGAAAGGACATTGCTATTCTTTTAGATAGTCAAGTAGCCTTGATGTTTCTGAATGGTTCTCGGATAACATCTAAGTTACTGGGAGACTAAAGGTCGTCTGTGCATAAGCTGTGGAATTGTGGGCACATTGAGATCATAGGGAATGAAAGCTGACCTTCTAACTAGGATTGGGTCTGATTGTCCGTTCCTCGGACCGACCCATAGTAGGCGTTGTTACCTCGGGTATCGGGTCTCTCATCAAAGCAGATGCTCGTAGGAAGCATCAGAAGAGATGGGCGAACCTGAATACTTGAATTGCAGGTGCACAACATTTTTTTTTTTGTGGACCTAATAGGAGTTTCTTTGATTTTCTATTGGGGCTCGGAGGGAAACAATGTAGAACTGTGGTTAACATCATCACCGGCCACAGCTCACATCGCGCTCATCGAACAAGGACGGAAGTTGTTGACAGTCATGAGTGTCTCTCCTGGAAGGAGAGCCTGAGACAACCGAACACTTTCTGTGGGCTTGCTCCTCCTTCGCCCGGAACAGGCTGGATACTCTACGGTCTGCCCTCCTATCTGTAGATGAGCTGAAAAATCTTCCTCATCAAGACATGATGCGCTTTATTAAGAGGATAGGAAGGTTTTGGTGATAGTGTTTCTAGCAGGATAGCACAGTGGGCCGCTCTGGCCTCAGTGTTTGTGATCTCTCGTCTCCCTGCCTTTTAATAGAAAAAAGTTAGAGTGTAAATAAAGGCTATACAGATTCGATAAGTAAATTGGCTTTAAAGTGGGTGTTTACGCATAATAATCCTATGTCCAGGGTATTTTTTTTTTTTTTTTTTTTTGTAACGCAGAATCAAAAAACAATTTCGGCTAGCTCTGCATCCACGAGATAACAAGTGCAAAACTAAAAATATATATCACAATGCCGGGTGAATAACGGTGTCCGCTTTCTATATATACAAATATGAACATTTATTTAATATCTTCCCCTTCAAGGTATAACAATTCAAATTCCAGCTTAGCGCCTAGTCCATGTATCTTGTCCTTAGAGTTAAAACATTTTCGGAAGCTTACATTTTTATATTCAAATATTTTTCTTCTTTCAATTTGCTTAAACCCTAGGAAAATTAATGTAGTTAAGCCTCACATAAAAGCTATTTTGGCTTATTTTTCACATTTTTTTATTACAAAAATTGAATATTATCGATCTAGGTATATGTAGGTGTCCAGAAATTCTGTGTATTATTTTTCTTATTTTCTTCTTACTTTTTTTTTTTATATTCTTAACAATTTAAATTACTTTTTTGTTTTTTTTTTCTTGTTTTAAGCTGTTAAATTTATTTTTATCTTAATTTTGATGTATTTTTCCATTTATATGAACTTTTAAAGGACTGTGATGCACAAAACGAAAGAGCAGTTCAACTAATTTTGCCCCTTGGGACGGATAATTTAAAAAATTCTATTTACAAAGAAACATAAATTTAACAAAGTTTTTGTTTTTTTTTTTATATATGAATGGAAGTCATAGATGATTTTATTTAATCGTTTTCATTACTATTTACAAAAATGGTTAAGTCAGCACTAGTACGTATGTTGAGGTCCTTTCTGATGTTGTTTTGAATTATTATCTGAGGATTTTCGGTGTCGGCTTAAATAAAAAAAACATCAGTAAAACTTTTATGAATTTTTATGGTGTATGTTATTCTATCGACCTAAGGTGATAAGGACTAGGCTCCAACTAAAATGTTAGCGAGCTTGATAAATATTGTCCAGCAGCTAGTACGCGTGTAATTATATCGCAATGTGGAAAAACACAAAACATTCAACTTACGAATACTTTGGATGACTGAATACAGGAAGAATACATTTCTCAGTGATAGCCAAGCAAAAATATAGATTACATATAACGGTGACCGAGTGGAAAACTACTGGTCATGGAACTAGCCCCCTCGCTGGATAACAAGTCCCCAGAGGGAGCAAGAAGCTGAAATCAGGATCACCTATAATTTAGAAATTGTTCAGTCTCAGAAGCTACTGCCACATTTGCTTTGAAGGTTGTGAATCGCTTTCTGAAACCAAGTGAAGATCCTGCTTTCGGATCTCAGCCCGTAACATTAGAAATAAGCAAGCCTGCCCTACAAAACAAGAAATTACTTCCAAGACCGAGACATGCCATCGAAGGAATCATAGATAAAAGCATACAGCTTGCCTCCTACATTTGGTGTATTTGGCAAGAGAATTATCTAGAAAAAGCTTAGTATGGCGTTCATTCACGAACCCTGGGTGTATTAAACTAAATTGTATTCTTCTTTCTCAGTTGATCTCAAGAGATGTGGTTGTATATGGGAATCACTGCCGCCTACTTTATCGGAAAAGGGGACACAACACCCAAGCTAAACTAATCATTAGCTACTGTAAAAGTAGCTCATAGTTGAATACGATTCTAACTCTCATCACTTGATATGGGGCAGAATGGATATTAACGCCAAGGGTGAATGTCTATTTGATTATATAAAATCCAAGAATTTTTAAATACTATATCCAGGCTGTAAAACAACCTCGTTGAGTGCTATTAGGGAGGACATTTTATAGTATATTCATAAGTACAAAAATAAATAGATATCACGTACCGAAAAAAATCTCCATATCTGATCATAAACAAATCAGTTCCTGTATTAGAGAGGCCATAGCAAACAGAAGTATAAACTAACCATCTGGAGATATTAATAAAAACTCAAGGCTCAAGTCGAAAAAGCATCAGTATAGAGAGGAGTTAGACTCGGCCACTGTACAGCAACAAGTAGCTGTCCCAGTCCCGTTAGAAAACAGTTGCCTGCAAGGTACAAAAACTGTAACCGACAGGGTACAAAGCAAAAAACTTACACAGAGGCCAGAAAACTCTTTACCAATCACAAACTATCCCGCAGTTGGGTAGATACAAAATAGCTCTAACACTAAAGTATTAAGATCTAAAGAAGTATCTCAAGCACCTTCTGCGATGGAATTGATCAAGCTCCAAAAGTGTCACCCAAGCGGTACATATAAAATGGAAATTATACCGACAGTTACCAGGAAATAGTCAGAGACTTCCTAGAGAGTCATTAGCCTGACCCACACATTTCTGACCAAGCAATATTATCCCCTCACATAGTCAACTACAGAGCCTTTAACAGAAGAAAAAGTCTTGCTGGAAAAATCTTTACTCATTGTAAGGTAACCAATGAAAAATTCATACCTTTCAAATCTGCTATGAGACGTCTTCTTTTCAGCCTTACTACATACAGGGGGTTGAAGAAATGCTAGCTTTGTTACTAAACATTTTTCGAGTTAGTAATGCTCAACTTACTAAACAAAGAGTATTGTTTTAAAACAGCCTTGTGAAAGGAACTAGCACTGACCAACGGGTAGGTGCGAATGGAGTGGCAAAAGCGATACGAATAGGCAAACTTGGATACAGATTGATTCAACTATGACAGTTTTGGCATCTTATGCAAGACACGGAACAGAATATAGAATGTAAGAATTTTACTCTCTAATGAAAAACTTGATGAAGGCCTGTGGAGATAAAGCGGTCCAGCTTAGCTTTTATGGCACTAAGTGAAGTCAGATAGCTTGGCTTAGGAAAATATATCTTTACGGGTGGAGTCATATACTCTGATTGATCATCAATAGAAGGCCACAGAAATGACACAACATATATTTCACCAAGGAAACAGTTTTATTAAAGAGTAATTATTGCTCACCAATTGTTGAGTGCTATCCTAAGGAATCAGAAGCCGAACTATATCTGACATAATTGGTAAAAAAATTTAACAATGAAAGGTACTCAAAAACACCATTGATCCCACAACCAACTCGCAACGACGAAATGAAATGCAAACTAAGTACGGTAGACTGCACAATTATTTAAAGTGGATTGTGAGACATGACAAATAATGATAGAGAGCAGAACTCGCTAAAAAATCAAGGTGCTACCCAAATAGCCACAGGTAAGCAGTCCAGACAAAAGTAATCTATTAAAAGCAAAAATGGAAGATTGATAGCTAACAATGGGGAACAATTATCTAGATAGGAGCATTTCTTTAAAATTTTAAGCAGGATATTCTTGCAGTGCCCTGAATAAAAATATTCGAGTTCTAGTTAGAACAGATATAATCACCACAATTAAATCGCTGGCTAATTTTAAAAGCGCCAGAAGAATAACATTCAGACGGAGTTATATAAAGAATCAAAACCTATCGAGAGACGCCTTCCAAACAATTTTTGAATGAGTTGGAATTCTGTAAGAGATTCCACCAAGAACAATTTAATTAATACCACATTAATTCTGAAAGAAGAGTAAATTAATTGTGAAAATGGCAAATATGCTGTGAAGTGTGTAGTGTAAAGTTCGGGGTTTTAAAGTTAAATATCTCGGAAACTATAAGTTTCCCCTTAAAATAAATTTGATATTCGTGATTACAAGTACACAGAATTTGAACAAAATCGGGGAGTTTTCCCTGAGCTTGACTTAATCCAAAAATGTTTTGAAATTTTTTCCAAAACATGTAGGAAAATTAAATTGTGTTACCGAATTGCGTTTTTCAGTACATAAAAACATGCAACTATTGAAAAAAGTTACACATTTCCAGGATTATGGAATCTGAGATTTTTTTATTGAAGATTTGTATTCGGGGATTTTGCCCTCCTCAGAATTGTGGAAATTTTTCTTTGATATTTTCTTCTGGATTTTTCTATGAAATCTTTTTTCTCGGAATTCTGACTAAAAATGCAATTTATCTCTAAATTTGAGAGATCACTTCGCTAGCCTCTCCTCTTTTGGAATTGAGTGAGTGTTCAAGGATTTGAAAAGATTCCTTTAAAATAGTTAGCGTAAAATTAATTACCAAGCTCTTATGTAGGATGAGAGAAACGATATCATATTTCCAAGGCTCAATGGAATTCCTAGGGGCACAACAAAAAATATATCCCGCCACATATAATTAAACGGCCGCAGTTAGAAATTACACATAGAAATTGACTGGCCCTCAGAAGCATATGATAACTGGAAGTTATTTTTACAGGAAATAGGTGTGGGAAGTTGCTAAGTAGATAAGACTAGAATCGTCGTACCACGGCAATTTTGATCATGTTAGTATGATTATAATCTACATTATTCAATCATTATTTTGAATTGTTTCACATAACACACTGAAATCAGTTGCAGTTGAGTTTATTTCGAAGAAATAGGATGTTTCGTAAAATTATTCGATCAAGAGCGAGTCGGACTCCATCAATCAGGGTTCCGTACCATAACTTAAACAATGAACAGTCGATCGACTGTGCAGACACTTCACTTCTAACAAAGTCAATTGGTCTATACACACCTACTTACAGAAGGAGTGTTTAAGCAGATATGAAAGGTATTCGTAGGCCATTACCATATCGTATGCGGTTATAGTCGCATATGAACACGATCTTAGTATCCTATGCTAAAATTGTACCGGTACCAGATAAAATTTTGTTTTTTTTATAGCGCAAGAGCAAAAAAGAAAGTAATTGAGAAATCCATTTGCTTTTTCATCACGATATCATACCTATGTATAACCATCACAATATCGAAGTAAACAATTTTATATACAAATTGTATGTAGGTCAATTCGAAACAGACGTTTCCGTCTATTAATCAATTCCACCTGGGAATTTCAAAATTACGACCGATTTTTTCATTGTAGACATATTAGTTGAGTTGAGGATAAAATGAAGTTTCATTGCGATAATTCTTTCTTCGTTTTTTTTTTGTGGTTAAAAACGAAAAAAGTGTACAGAAACCTAAGGTTTAAGTATAATTAAATCTAATCCAAATATGCCCCGTGATAATTGAATAATAATTAAAGAGTGATCTTATAAGCAGGGCCGGATCTATGGGGGGGGCACTAGTTTTAAGGGGGCGCCAATACGACGGACTTCTGAACCCATAACTAAATCTAATTACAAGAATGGGAAAATTTTGTCTATTAAATGTAAGTGTGTAAGCTTCCGTAAGCTAATTAAACTAAAAATTCTGCTAAATTCTCAAATTGTACCTTTGTATCATAGAAATGAATTCAAAAATTGTACAAAAGTGGCTGGCAACCCTATGTTCCACATCATTCATCAATCCTACCTCGAATGTAGACAGAAAATAAGACAGTAGACACAAGCACAGAGTTGCCAGAAAATATTTTTATGCCAGCTATATTTAGCCATTTTAGCCGGAGTTAAGGCCCTTGAATCTGAGTAAAAAATCGGGTAAATCCCTTCAAATTGAACGGCAGTTTGCCAGAATTCGTACCCAGAGTTGTTTTGAAACCGTCTCAAATTTTAGTAGTTTTAGACGAGAAGATTCATATTGAAAAACGGCAAAAATAAGAAAACTAGTCTCTAACATAATTAAAATTTCTAATTTGTTATCCTTGTGTTATAATACCCGGAGACAGACTTACAATTTCAATATTGGATTTTGTTCTCAACAGAAAGTCTGTCTCTATATACTGAAAAACAGCTCGGTATACGCTCGGTGTACACTTAGTATGTAGTACATTGGAGCTCAATATTGAAATCGCGAAAAACGTACCCGGTATACAAGTTAATTACAATATGACCCTAGTTATAAACCATAATAATTTAATACACGAACCTTTTAGAACCGAATTTAATACTGCAATGTTGGCTACAACTTTTTCTCACATTTAATATTTGACACTTGTCAAATTGAAGTGTCTATTTCGTTTTTATTTTTCATATAGACAAGTAATTTCACAATATTTGCTCGCGTTTTGGAGGTGTGCGGAGCTTTCTTAAGTCAAATGACAAATCAAGTGATAAATCAAATGTAAGTTCTCTAATTCAACTCTTAGTATCGTAAACAGCAAGTGTGTCTCTGAAATTTTATATTGCAATTGGCATAATTGCATTATCAATATTGAAATTGCAAGTCTGTCTCTGGTATAAAATGAACTGTATTTGTAATGATT
Source organism: Dioctria linearis (assembly GCA_963930735.1). Lineage (NCBI taxonomy): Eukaryota > Metazoa > Arthropoda > Insecta > Diptera > Asilidae > Dioctria > Dioctria linearis. Next base: position 206,412,405 of record OZ005744.1, on the reverse strand, counting down.
TTTTAATTTCCTTTTATTTTAAAACAGTTTGAGATTTAAATGACATTAGAGATCTATAATGGATCTTAATTTTTGTTTGAATTTCAAATTCTTTTTATATAACAATCATTTGTTTCAAATACAAATTGTTTTTAACAATTCTGGTTTTAGTTCCAAGGTATGCAGTATAAATAGGTTATCTATCATATACATATGATGCCTAGTATACCCTGGAACTGTAATAACATTTTCCCCAAATAAAGATCGTTTTTAGAGGGGCGGTAAATAACGTCTTGCCATCCTTCAAAACTTTCCTAGATCCGGCACTGCTTATAAGGTTGTTTTGGTGTTATTAGTAAGAGTTGTCGTATAAGTTAACAGACACAAAAATTTCCACGTCGTCCCTGTCATTTTCGAGAAAAATGTATGTGACAGACAAATGGACGCACACAAGAGTAATCTTATAAGGGCTCAATTTTTACGTAGCCCTGAAATTGAGCAAAAACTGGAATATTCTTGACAATTCATATCAGGGTAGGATAAATAAGCTACATTAAATGTGATAGGCTTAGATGGTTTATCAACAGAGTCAAAGTTCTCAAAGTAGTCCTCGAAGGAAATTCCACTTTAACTTTTAAATTTAGGAAATTCCTTAAAATGCTTAATGAGAGAGGGAGACTATAGGGGCTTTCGGCAAGCACTGTCTCAGTGAGACAAAACTTTGAGCAACCGTCTCAGTTGTCTCACTTCAAACCAATCAGATGATTTACCAATGTTGAAATTTATATAATTTTAACCACAGAATTGGACAGTAATAAATTGAGGAAAGTGTTGTTAGTTTATTCAAATAGCTCACTAAACTTTAATTAGTAATTAAAATCACAAAATAATGAAACTGAGTCAACTGAGACAAGAATATTTAGTTTCACTTGTCTCAGTTGCTCAGTAGTTGCGTTCGAATTTTGTAGCTCAATATGGAACTAAGACAATTCACCGAAAGTGCAGTCTCAGTGAGCCAACTGAGAATATCTCACTTGTCTCACTGAGAATGTGCTTGCCGAAAGCGCCTTTTATATCAGGCACTTTTGAGAAATACCATAACGATTTAAGCTGTGGTTTCCAAGAGAATGCGGCGGCGCAAATGTGTCGATGCATTTGCATTGCGATCAGGAATAACGAAACTAGCAGAGATGGTTTCCAAGAAACAGCGTGACGGAATTGCGCTCAGGCTTACGACCGCAATTGGAATCAAACAGTTTGTTTTGAAATGAAATGCGCAATTCAGTCCGCGCAATCTCATAGTTTAAAAATTTTCTGTTAATTTTTAGAATGGGTAATCGAGTTTTGTTACTATTGAAATGTAACTCGTAGAAAAGAGAGGAGACAATAGAATGAATGCAATTTTTATGAACGCAACTGTAGGAAACTACACTAAGCGTAATTGCGCCGTGATCAGCGTAAACGTATTGCTCAGTCGCATTCTCTTGGAAATAGTAGCTTTAAGTTTAAGTGGCCTAATTAGTACATCGTAGCAGATGTTGTAACTGAATGAAATCTATTAGAAATATAACAACTGAGAGTTCTACAACCGAGCTCGACTAATTACATCTAATAATATTTTTCGTTCAACTCGCTTTTCAATGTGCGCATGCGCAGTGCTCTGTATATTCCAATTGTCGGCTAGAAAGACCTTGACCTCCGTTAAATACTAGCGCTGAAAATAGATTTAAAATAGATTTTTGTTTTTTGCTAAAACAATAACAATAGAAGTATTACAGTAAGTAAACAAAAAAGTATTTTCCTAAAACTAAAGGAAATATAGAAACATCTTAACAATCATAGTTACATCGTAAATTCACAAAAGATTTCCACTTTTAGTAAGTTTTTTAGTATCTACAAAATTATTTATTTCATGTTTTTACTTAAATTTTAGAGTATACAGCAAGAGTCGAGACTGACCGAGAGGACCGACTACTTGCATTATTCTTCTAAATATGGCTCTAGATTTACACACATACACACACATGTTTTGATTTCTGGAGTTCTATAAGTATAGTTTTGTATGCATGCATATATGTACTTGCATATGTATGTAGATGAGACAGTTCTGTTGGAATCTGTATAAACAACAAACAACGCATCTTATGGAGTTATCCTTAAAACCTAGTTTACATTGTAAATTTTTATTTGTTTTTTTTTATGTCTTCCGCGGCTGATGTTGCACAGTGCAGCTACTTTGTGGACTCATCGCCACGCGTATATGGTGGTCATGTAACTAATTTGTTGGAAATTGAGATGAGCTTAACCACATCCTTCGTTTTTTTTTTTTACTTTTTGTGTTTTATTTCGATTTTATTCAGTCCTGGACAGAGAAAGAGAGAATTTTATGAGATTTGTTTGATTATCAAGAGCTGCCAAAGTTCAGTTTGTTTGTCGAATTGTGGCTGATATTTTTCTTGTCGAATATGCTGAAGGATATTTGTTGTTGTTGTTTATTCTGGGGTTTATCTAGCTGACAATGACGATGACAGTAGTCTAGCAAAGTAGAAGAAGAGGTGTTGGCGGTAGTGGTAGCGCAATTTTCACAACCATTATTCTTGGTATTGCCGTAATTTTTACAGTTGTCTGCGTCTGATGATGAGATGAAAGTGCTCCTCAAATCGTTACTAAGGATGATCAATAGAATGATTGTAGCATAAAAAATCATATCAAAAGTGCTAACTGCTGCCATCGCTGCTGGTATTGTACTCTGCATTGTTCTAGTTCGTCTGACACGTGTTATTGATGATGATGATCCTGATGACGCCATGTCTGCTGAAATGAAAAGTTGTGAGGTCATTTCATGTTCATAGTACCAAACAAAATAAATGTGAAGCTCCCAAGCCTGGGTAGGTGGGTGGATGGGTGGGTTTCCTCATTCTAGTCTGTCTAAGTATATCCATATTATCCAACCCCCATCCATTGGACTAGATTTGGACCATAGGTCGTCGAGAAGAACATTTTAGCTATAGCTTTGTTAGAGGAGCGACATATACATATATACATATGTATGTAACATAAAATATTTTGGTGTTGGCTTGGTGGATTTAGAGCATTCTCTACGTTTATCTTGAATGATATATTAGAGCGTTGGCCGGCACAGAGATAGAGCATAAGTCATCAAGTTTTTGTTATCTTTCAGAGATATAAACATCTTTTGATTGCATGAAATCATTTTCCAAGAATAATTCTTAAAGCGGTCATATATCTTCCTCAGAACATGGGGTGGCAGCAAAAGAGACATGGAAATGGAGGGGGACGGGGCAGGAGATTCCTAACCTATACATAATATTGAACAGAGCAGACTTGATAGCATTTGCGACGTGTGCGTATTCTTTCTTGTCAGCCAGATTATATCGGAAATGTTAAGTAAAATAAGTGGCAGCACATAACATAGAACAGGGAAATATACAAATAGAGATAAAAAAAAAACAAAACAAAAAATAAATAAACAACACACAGAAGGACGACGAATGAGGAAATTCTTTAGTTCACTACTTCAGAGATATTCTGTCCATTCACTATATGGCATGGCGTAGAATATGCAAAGAGGTTGAGAAGGCTCTATACGCTATATGTATGCCAAATGGAGCGGAAAGCTGTCTTCGAGTGGTATCCTTGCGCCTGGATTCCATTATCCTTCAGTGATGGATGATTTCAATTATGGATTATGATTTATGGAGGAAAAATACTGTATTCATGTGCACTTAAACGCTTAGTTCTTCATCTCTGGCCATCATCCATGGGAAAAAGTAATTTGAATACAAATGCAATAATGAGCTCATCATTTTTACTCATTTTATTTGTTTTTGTTTGTGTTTTTCTCAAGGATAATTTACAAAATACTGAAAATATTAGACCCCAAGTTTTGGGATTATATCATGTCTATTAGTTTGGTTTTTAGGGATCTTACAGACTGACCAATGGCAGACACCGTGAAGTTTATGTATATTAAATATATCGCAAATATTAACTTAATGTGGACTGCAGCATATCAAGGGCGATAGCTGCGCAAAACGAATACTATCTGATCCGCAGAGAAGTGAAACACAGCTTTCACCATGACAAAGAGCGCGGAAAATAGATAAAAGTAGATAACACGGCTGTACTAGAAAGGTCTAGGGTACCGCTCCAAAAACGATGAATTCAGATTAAAAGTTGAGAAAGCAGTTGCACAGGTAGTAGAAACACATTTTAAATCTTAAAATTTGGATGGCAGTTACGAGCATGTGCACGATAAAAACGCGATCAACGGTAATTGGCAGCATCTCACACAAGCAATTACCAGCAGACCCATACTTAATAGAAGATATACTGCAACTATAATCCTGTAAAGTTCATGGAACAGCATTAAAATAGCTGGATGGATAATTGGGTTGCAGAGACGTTGAGACCCCGAGGCGGGATCTGGAATGCAGGCTACAACAAGGCCCATTGTTCACTCTCCAAATTTAAGAGAAATTGCTCATAGGTTCCAACCGGATGCTTTTATGAACTTCAATATGTATATTCGTAGATGAGGTGTGACCCAAGAAATCTGTATCATTTTCCGGAGGGCCGGATAGTGACGCATCCTCTGCATACAGGTTCATCCCCCATCCTGTGTAAGTGACTCTGAGGAAAAGTGCCCAGTTAGAATTTACACCAGAGTTTTAAGGGTTGGCTTGTTTAGTCCCAATAGCTGCTTCGTTAGATTTGGGTTAGGTCGGTCAACCCCACAGTTCCTTCGTAGTTCGACCCGAAAGGTCATTTAAAGACGACTGTGTTCGCCGTCTCCTCAAACCCAGAATATTAATGGAAAGGTGTTTTGGTGCAATCCTGAACCTGAAAAAGCATGCCTCCGAGACTGAATCAATACGAGCAAGCTCATCCGCCTTTTCATTGTCGTCGATATCGGTGTGACCTGGCACCCAAAGAACGAGTATCCTGTTGCTCCGAGAGCGGGAGTTCAGGGTGGTTTCACACTCCAAAACCAGTTTGGAGGTAGTAAAATGTTTTGACAAGGCCATGACAACTGTTTCGCTGTCCGAGCAGATGGCAATCTCCTTATTCTTAGTAGCTGAATTAAGGAGATGCCTTCCCGCTTACAGGATGGCCTTGACTTCCAACTGGAAAACCATGATATGGTTTTCGAGGTGTATGGCACTTTCCATATGAGGCTCCTCGCAAAAAAAACGCCTGCTCTGGTGTTTTCTTCAAGCCTCTGAGCTATCTGTGTAAATTACAGGATTGTTAATGGTTGAAACACCGAATAAGATTCCCATTCTGATCTAGAGGGAATTCTCGATTAAAGTTGCTTTTCCGCATAGTATTGATTGGAGCGTATAATAAGGATGGCCTCAAGAGCTCGAGTACTGATTGGAGCCACTTACACTGAGGAGGCACATACCTTAAATCTTTTCCAATATATTACGATGATTGTCGAAATCCATTGCTTTCCACCACAGAACAGAACCGTGGGTTAACATGGGTCGGATGAAGCTAGAATCATCCATGGTTTGAGTTCCCACTTTTTCCTATGGTTCTGCGGAACATTGCAAAAGTTCTAGCAGCTTTGTTCTCTCTGTCCTCAAGGCGTAGTTTCTAGTTTAGCTTTTTATCTGGTATGATCCCATCCGGGTAAGTGTTAGCAAGAGATCATCCGTAATAAGTACTCATAATAAAGGTGATAGGATACCGTCCTGAAGGGGGACTCTTTTCTTTCTGCTTACCCCTCCCAGATTGGCAAATATAGTTCTGTTATTGAACATATGTGCGATCCAGTATTTTAGGGACTGGTTTAGTCCATGTCTTGTTATCGTTTTACTAAACTTATGTAGATGAACGTTATTGAAGTTTAATATAGTTAGATCCATAAATAAATATATTCATATGAGTAGGGGACACGTCGCCAAAAAAGTGGAATGTGTTTTACCTTTGTTTGAGATTACCTCCTACGAAAAAACACGTTAACTCATTATCATATGAGGAACATGGTTGGACTTATACCTTAGAATATAAAGACATACAAATATTTTGTAAAGAAAAGTGTCACCATACACCATCTATATTGTTGATGCAAGTGCAAGCGTTTATCCAGCAAAAATATTACGTTTACAAAAATTGAAAATAGAGTGGGCCCAAGAATCATCAGAAAACGGCGGAAGCAATGAGGACTGAGACACTTTAAAGAATACAGTCAGATAAATATTTATCAATAAATTGTAAATAAGCTTACAATGGGAAAGGATCCGAAATTTTCTCATAACCTTAGACAGATAAGGAAAATGCTAGAATTTTTGGGTACATTGTTTACTTGCGTGATGAGCTAAATACAATAGATTCATCTCAGAGAATAGAAGATTTCATTTGAGATTTCTTTTAGGACTATAAATATTTAGTAGACATAGTACGGCTTCGAAGTTACATTTATTCTTTACGGAAAATCTTAAATGTAAAACGCATCCATCTGACATATGTCAGATCTCAAGTAGAAATCAAATGACGAATAAAAAGAGATTATAAATTTCAAGTAATTCTCGCCATCAAAATAATAGTTAACATGGATGCAGTTAGAAGCTGCGTAATCGAAGAAGTTACTGGTAGACAGGCAAGGTATGGAATAATTTAAGATATCTTAATAAAGCGACATTCTCTATCTAAAATCATAAACTGTTGATTCTCTACGCTATGAGCATCTAGAAGCCTACCGGCTTCTATAGACAAATATGTATATTTTATCAGTGTTCTCTGACTGTTATTATGTCCGTCGTTGGATCTCTTTGTGCTATACTACGTATCCGAAGATCCTACTTCAATTTGCATGAGCTTTCCCAATAATGGGGCTGCCATCTGTCGCTTATAGGAAAAGCGGAGAAGCTTTTGGTTGCTGTTAAAGTCTTACAAATATGCTATTAAACATCAGTTGTTGTTTCTTCACTTTCCTACATATTGTGGTCCTTCTGGAAGAGAGGAGTGAGGGAATCACAGTGCACATGTCGAGGTGGAAGTCTAACTAACGGCGAGCGTTTGCGTAGGCAAACTAGGCGTTGCCTGGTGGTTCAAAATTGTAGGGGTTCCGCCAGGGCCCGAAATGGTATACGTGGAGTGCATACGACACCGGACATTAAAATAAAATTAATTTACTTTTTTGTTCCTATACAGGGGCGGGGATTTACAATTATTATAGGCAGAGGAGCGTGGCAAATTTTTGGGGGGCAGAAATTCTCAATTGATGAAGTAAAAGAAAACGAGATCGAAGTCGTACTATCGCAGGCAGTGCGGGTTCAGAGATACCGTTTTCAACGTCGTTATCGACAGGTTAATTGCAGATCTACAAAGACGTGGTTCTGCTTACGAGAGCTTGAGTAAAAGTTTTGAATTTATCACGAAACTACATGGCTTGGAATACAAAGATATCCGGAACTTGAAAAGCTTCTGTCTAGGCTATTTAGACGGGACTTTGGAAAACGAGTGTCTGCACCTCCGAGCTGATTTGTCGTCCGCTGAGGCTACGCGGGGCAAACTATCATTGGACCTGGAGTTATACAAGTACACCTTAGGAAAAGACTTTTTGGACAACTATCCAAATGTAGAAATAGTGCTCCAGATGTTGTTGTGTACACCAGGGTCAAACTGTTCGGCAGAGCGGTCGTTTCCAGCGCTAAAACGAGTGAAGAATTATTTAAGATCCACTACAGAGGAGATGGGGCTCAATTCACTCTCTGTGCTGTGGAGTCAGAAATAATGTAGTCTGTGGACTATTGTGAGGTAATCCCTTCCTTTGCAGACAAGAAAGTTCATTGCATGGCAAACTAAGGGTCTGCTTGAACGCAACGAGCTTTCTTTGCATATAATTTTGTACTTATTTGTGATATTTCTAAGTCTGCTTGTTAATTTTCTTAAGTCGACGTAGGTACGTTAAATAAATGTAACACAGCAGTAACGTTTTTGTTTTATTCAATTATTTAGAATAAGGGGCCTTGACTCTGTTAACCGCCTATGGGTCCTGGATCTTCATGTCCGCGCCTGAGTCGAATCCACGACTCTTTGGACAGTAGTAATCCCCAACTGAGCTACTAAGGACAAGTAGAGAACTAATAGTGTTTCTAATCTGTTTGCTTTGTTGGATCTTTGACTATATAGGATCAGCAGTCCATGGTCATCGATCGCTCCTTAGGGGAATCAATGGTTCTGTACCAAAATCAGTGAAGCATTAATGAATTCTCTTTGATTTGTGATCATCTTCCTTAACGGGAAATACATTATCTCCTCGCAAAGTTTTCCGCATTTAAGAATTTTTGCTTGTATTCCACTAAAGATTAAAATATTAAGTTTTAGCTGGGCGAGTGGCCTTTGCACTATAGCCATTCATTGGCTTATTGTGCATCGCATTTCTCCACTAATTGCAGTCACTTTTACTCTCCATTTAAAAAAGCACTTGAGATCCACTATAAGACACATCTACTTATATAAGAACAAAAAGAATTCTTGAAAGTCTTTCAAATTCTTCTACCCACTCATAAATTGAAACCATCAAGAAAACCTTTTAACAGCACAAATGCTCCTTCATATATTTTTTTAATACCTCTAGCTATTCTTAACCAAGAACTAATTAAACAAACATACATTTGCAGACCGTCAGTTATGTTTCTACTATAATTAACTCCTACAACAAGGGCCATACTTCTCCACTGCATAACTCTTGTATATTTCACACAACTTTTAATCCACTCACTTTCCTATTCCACCCGCGCACATTCTGTTTCAATTTTCATTTATCTGGACGTCATCCAGAACCTCACAATTTCTTGCTACCCGGGAAAAATTTTCTTGAAAGCAAGAATAATTTGTGGTGATTCGTTAATCTTAAGAGAACATTTGTAAAGCGTGACCCACACCCATATACACACACATATCCTGGAAAAATACGTACGTTCCCCACTTGAAACTCTATCAGAACCCGAACAAAATCAGTCTTCATGACAGCTATAGCCGTCTTGAGAGTGGGGTTAATATAATATGTAGTTAATGCGGTATGAGGTTGGGGGTAGGAGTTGAAAAAGACCGTTCATATCTACCCCCAGAAAGTTGCATATTTAAATTCATGAAGTCCCCTTTAAATATTGTGTGTGTACAGTGTGCACGGTTTATACAATTCCAACAATGTCTGCTGAGCAATATATTGTATTATCTGCACTGATATCAAGTTGGGCGATGTGCCCAGCTGGTTCGAAAGGATCCGCCTACTCCATACAAGTAACAAGATGCAGGCTATTGAGATGCTGTGTAACACGTTATTCGCAACCCACAATTTCAAGATGCCTGAACTGAGCTAGTGGACCCAAAACTGAACTAACCATTCCAACCACATTCCTTACATACTTTAGATCTTCTAACCTGAAACGAATTTCTTCCTTCTTTACTATGGTAACAGATAATAGCTGCCTGTGCCGTATATGTATAGTTGGCTTTTGCTGCCGGGGCTCCGGGATGAACAACACGCTCGCTCTCGATCATGTAAACCATCGGGATGGGGGCCTCATGTTGCAAATAAAGTGAATATCCCTTAGTCTATTTTTCAAATGATTTATGTTCTCCAAAGGAGTCTCACAGCTCTAGGGAAAGTCTGTCTATTGCAAATGCAATAGAAGTCATGGTTCGGTCGGTAGTTTCCCCCATTCTAAGTATTACAAAACACGCCGCGTGCCGTCTTCTTCTTGAATGGAGTGGGTGGGTAAAGTATATTTGCCTGTAAAAGCGTACAGAAACTCTGTCTCAAATAGCAGCACGTACGAATGCAGTTTTTTTTTTCAATTCCTTCCAAGTGTTCCTTCAACCGTCCTGAATACGTCGTTTTCTATCCCAGTAAAAATTACTTTTAAAAAGAAAATTATATTCCGACACACACGCACACAAAGCTAAACATCCTTGACTTCGCCTAACTGGCAATAGAATGCGCCACGTACCCACTTGCAGTCCTACGCTCAATAGTTAATTTTTCTTTACATCCGATTTTCGACACGAATAAGAACCGGCTGTTTATGGTGCGCACGTTTTTTCATTTAAACAGGTTAAGAAAGGAAGTAAGAAACCAGTCAAAGTTTTCCGTTCTCCTCGTTTATCTCAGTTTTTCCGCTTTTCTCCATTATTAAGTTACCGTTTGATCAATACGTCCCAGGATATTGCATTTATGTCCTTGTCCTTGTATTTAAGAGCGCGTTTCCAGAGAGCTGACATCCTAGCAAAGGAAATATATAAATTGGACAAGATGTCAGCAATAATAAACACCACAAGTTGCCGCCATGATGTCAAAGCTTGCCAAAGGGCTAGCACCAAGGACAAGGGGCCCCGTCAGGACGTGTGTCAAGCACAAGGAAAATTGTGAAAATTGACCATGGCCATAACCAATTGTTGCACAACTTCAAGCGCACAAAGCACGTCACTCTGCAAAGATTTCAGTGGTGGTGGTGGTTGCCTAAGGGAAGCTGTCGGATGAGGAAATGCAGTTTCAATTTGATTTCCCCTAAGTAAACTTTGAAGGAGATGGACGACTAGGGCCGGTAATGTGAAGGCGGTTGTCGGTGCGGTGCATGCACTAATGCAATATGGTCTAGGTCTATATAGGATGACTATGGATATGCATCGAAATGGTTGGTGTTGGTGATGGCGGATAACTGATTTGCCTTTAGGTTCGAAAACTTGTTTCATATCACAGATGAATTTCAAAACGGGACCTTAGATATGATGGCAGACATACGATGGATGACGGCCTAGCTAGAACGTGGATAGAGAGTAAGCAATATAACGAGTTTTGATGCTATTATTTGGGATGGTTTTGTGAGGCAGACAAGGCGCATTAGTATTCATGATGCAAAAAAAAAAACGTTCGGTCTTTTTATCTAGCTAATGGAAAGGAAGGGTAGTGTGAGGAGATATTGTGATATAAGCATGCACATATTCCTGTCATGACTGTCCTAATCCGGTGATAGTTTTATGAATGTACGCCTAGCAAATCAAGGCGGCAACAGCAGCGTGTACTCATGTATGTGAAAAAAACATTTACTGTGTACGATTCGCTGAAGAGTCACTATACCGGGTGCTACACCACCATCCATCTATCACATCGTCCGCCACTTTTGCATAAACATAGGTGTCAGAGCGAGGCTCTTGACACGTCAACAGGGTAGCAGGAAGTGCACTTGAATAATATAAGACTAAATTGGGCTCATTTCATACCTGTTGTAAGCCCAAGTAAATAAAACGTACCTACCTGTCGCACCCTTCTTGCAGTCTTAAATGGGACGTAGAGGCATTTAACTATGTCTACATTAGGGCTATATGTACAAAGCCTACAAGATCTCTACCTCCTAAATAGGTTGCAAAACAGAAATAGGCAAAACAAAAGACCTTTTAAGCATCACCCACGGCTCTACAACGTGATTCAATTCAGTAATTGCTCCCAAATGGGACTAGTTTTGTCTTATAGGTAGGTATATAGCAAAATGAGTTGCTTTTCGTTGGCATACAGCTATAGGGTAGAATTTTAAAAGGATGCTGGGAGCCTAATGATAGAGTAACTTTTAAAGTGAGGTCGAGCTTTATGGAGATTTTAATATTTTTTAATATAACTGAATCTAGTTAAATGGAACATAGTTGCTGTGTAGTTGGCATTATAGACTTGTGTATTTGGGATGGATTGGATAATTCCTGTGATGATGTCCAATTCGACGGATTCCAGTTTGTAATTTAATTCAAAGTTCAAGAGTTCAGAAAAGAAAAAAAGAATAAGTCATTTTAAAAGCATACAGAAATGTGCCGTGTATGGGATTCTATACTAGATGGAAGATGAACAGGTCGCAATACATTGCCGTCTAGAGAGCAGAATTTAAGTTACGAAAATTCTGTTGCACTGATATTTACGGAAAGTCGTTTTTTATTATACATACAAAACAGCAACGGACCAAGAATTGAACCGTAAGGAATTCCTTTATTTGGAGATAATATACAATTTAGAAATCAAAAAGAACAAAAAGAAGAAGAAGATCAAATAGTTATTATCGTTTATAGAAAAGGTTCATCTCTTTTCCTTTTTACTTCAATAAAGTAATTTCATATCTGTAGCCGGTACTAAATACTAACTGACAATAAATCAAAAACTCTTTATCTTTCTCTCTCTCTCTCTATATCTCTCTCTATCACTCTCTATCAATCTCTATCTATCGCTCTCTCTCTCTCTCTCTATCTCTCTCGCTCTCTTTCTGTCTTCCAAATTTCTAGCCTACATAGTCTTTTCAAAATCTTACAAATGGAGATGAAAAGATAAGGTGTTACTCATAGAGCATAAAATTACCCAGGGAGATCCAATCCTTTTCCTATAGATCCCACAAATTTTCCGGGATAAACTGGAAGTGTTCAGTATATACTCAGAGCTTTATTTCTATGAATTTTTGGAAATTTCCCATTACTTTTGCCCTAGCACATCCCACAACAACTTTAGATGGGAGCATTCTCAAAATCTTAATTCGAATGAAATATTCTCATATTTTACAGACAAATACAAACATACAAGACAATTTTGGGAAAAAAATATATGAAAGTCAGATTCTCCCGTTCGAAAGCTTCTAAAATAAGAATTTATTTCGTTATATTCCCTGGCTCTCGTGATTCTATGATGACAATTCTAATTTGGTGTTTGCTGTGCTACCGTGTATCGGTTTTGGAAACTGAGAACATAACAACAAAATACGAGCATGTTCAAAATTACTTTTAGGCTTCCGCGCTGTGGGATGTTTTTTTTTTAAAGTTGGCCAAAAGCCCAAAACACGCCATGTAATGTCCGTTTCTGTGAAATATGTCAATAAGAAATCCCACCAAGTGCGAGGTGCGCGCTGTAATACAGTTCCTTCTGGGAGAACAAAAATACCGACTGAAATTTTGCAAGGATCAAAACTGTTTATGGCGAAAGTTTTATGAACCGAATGAACGTTCTTAAATGGTGTCGTGAGTTTAATGAAGGAAGAATGAATATTCATGACGAGGAAAGGAGTGAAAGACCTTCAATTGTGACCGATGAGTTGGTGCAAAAATCGAGGAAACTGTAAATATCTGCGATGATTCCACAAATCTCCAGATCTCTCTTACACAAGACCATTAAAGAAACGCTGGGATTTCGAAAATTGTGCGCAAGATGGGTCCCAAAAAAAATAACTCACAGAGCAGAACAAATTGAATCGTGTCGCTAGCGCTTGCCAGTTCCTTCAGCAATTCGAATTGGAAGGTGAGGATTTTCTGACCTCCATTGTGACTGGTGATGGAAAATCATTGGGTCATTCCATCCCTGAGATAAAAATACAGTTATCACAGTGGCGGCACACTGGCTCCCCATTTGGCAAAAAATTTAGAACCTAAATTTCGGCAAAAAAAAACAAATCATGGCATCCGTGTTTTGAGATCGAAAAGGGATCATTTTTATCGAATTTTTACCTTAGGGGGAGATGACTAATACTGTGAGACCCTACAAAAATTCAAGAGAGCTATTCCAAACCAACGGACGGGAATATTGACGAAGGGAGTGTGTTTGTTGCACGACAATTCCCGTCCGCACACAGCCAAAGACAATAAAGCGCCTTTAAATTCGTTTGGCTGGGACATTTTGAACCACCCTGCATACTCCGCTGGCTTGGCTACTTCAGATTTTCATCTCTTCACCTTCCTGAAGGCTCAGATGGGTGGAAAAAAATTTCAGATGATGAGGAGTTGAAGCAAGATGTCTTGCAAGGGACGAAGGAGATGGCGGCAGATTTCTATGAGGAGGGCATCAAAAAGCTTGTGCCGTAGCTTAAAACCAGCATAGAATGAGAAGGCGACTATTCGTGAAAAAAAAGCTATATAGCTTCAATATCATGCAATTTTATTTTTAAATCATTTGTTTTTATAAAATAGAAAAATGCTAGTTATACGATTATAAGCCTGCACAACTTCACTGGTCTCAATTTTATTTTGAAATTGCATTGAAATAAGACAAATAAAAGGTTTTCAGGGTTTAAATGGGTTTTTTTTATGTTAAAATATCTACCCATAAAAAAATGTCTACAATGGGAATTGAACATTATTGAATATGTGAACTGTGCCTACTTACAATCACAGGAAATTCTGAAGGAAGAGGACGTGATCTTCAAGGCAGATTCGAACCGCGGAAATTCAGCACTCGAGATGTCCGAAGTTGCTAATTGGGACCGAACGGGATTTCCCACGGGCAAATTATGTATGCTACCAGGATTTCCCATTAACATGCCACGGATGTATTTGTGGTGTGTGGATAATTACCGTAAGTAAAATTTTAATGGAGCTTAACCATATAAGTTTTTAGGTCTGTATGCATCAGAACTATCTAAAATTATTACAATTTCTAAAAGCATACTAGAAGCTGTATAACATCTGTCAAATACTGGGAAAATACTGGGAAGTTTGAAAACAAACCTCTTCTTGGAAGATATTATACAAAAGATCGGCAAACAGAAATCTTCATAAAAAATATTACTTCCAGAATTCTAATACTGTATTGTAGCTCGGTTGGAAGACCTGGAGAAACACAGGGATCCTGAACACTCGTATCGACGTATGTACAAAACTAATTAGGACAGAAATTAAAAATACATATCTACCATCACAGAGGCTAAAGTTAATTTCTATAGTTCTGAGGACCAGGTTAAGGGAGATTGTTGTCAAATAAAATGTGGAATGAAAAAGTCGAACTTCCAAATCAAAAGAAGACACACATAAAATATTTTCATTAATTCAAACTGCTTTACTTTTTGACAAATTTGTGTACTAAATCTAACTACAAATGGTTTGACCATCCCTTAACAAAAAATATAAAACTAAATAAAAGTAAAAAATAAAATAATACTGACCTCTGTAATGCGTCAAATATAGTTCATTCTGATCTGTTAATTCTCCGTCAGCTTGCTGATCAAATGGAAATAAATTTGCATCTGGAGATCTTCCTGATGCCAATATTCTGGGACGGTCTTCTTCGATAGATTTTTCTGCATCTTGCTCATAAATTTCATGGATTCGGGCAATACATTTAAGCTGAAAAAGATGAAGTAGTTGAAAAAAACATACACGTACACTCTCTCCGTGGCGTAATATATATAATAAAATTTATTTTCATAGTCCTTAAAATAAATCTTTCAAGTGTGTACCGATATTTACTGTGTATACAGGGACAACGACCGACACGGAGGGGATTGGTTCTGTAGTGCACTTACCTTTAATCGACCTCTGATAAAGTGCTGATGGGTAACCATAAAATTTATCTCGACCACAGATGATTCCAAGTTATCGTCAGGATTTTTTAATATATCGTAAACTTTTATGTGAGATGATGGTGCCTGAAAAGGATAATTGGATTTTTATTTATTTTTTATGGATATATAATTGCAGTCGCATAAAAGAAACTAATTTTTTAACACATGCTAAAAATAATTTTTTTGATTGATTTGGAGCATATGCTTCTAATATTAAAAAACAGTAATTTTAAAATAATAATAAAATAAGTAAAAAACGAGTTTTCAAACAAAACTGAGGCCAAGCCGCATGAAAAAGTAGAAAATAAACTTTTCTTCACACACAGAGGTGGACTCAGATTTTTTGATTGGGACATTTCTCTTGAATATTCTTTCTCTTCATGAATCAAATCACTTATTACCTCTGATTGATCACACTGAAATATATCGGTGGTTGTCAGCGAATAAAATCTGAGTCCACCTCTGTGTATGGAGAAAAGTTTATTTTCTACTTTTTCATGCGGCTTGGCCTCAGTTTTGTTTGAAAACTCGTTTTTTACTAATTTTATTTTCTGCCTTTTTCACGTTAACTAAATTGTTATTACGTGCTGCATGGAGATATTTTAAAACAATTTTTATGTTATGTTTGGTGCCGATCCGCAAACAAAAATTTTTCGAGTATCAAATCGTTGAAGTACTGCAACGGTTTTCTGAAATTCAAATTATGTTTTAAACAGCGCTTTTTAGCTGTATATCCACTTGATCCCATATAACATGAATTTTCCCGTTTTTCCATGTTTTCCATAGACTTTTCCTATTACTATGAAATTTTTTTTAAAAATTTACATGAATTTTCCTCGATTTTTCATGCAAGTTTTCATGATTGTTGAAGAGAAAGTACTGATGCCAGTAGGACGGAAAAAATGATTCCGCATAGCTTATAAAACTTTTTTGTCGGGAAAGTCGGAAAATTCCGGAAATTTTCGGAAAATTTTCCAGAAAAATTGGAAAATTCTGCATTTTTCCTGAAACATATTTATCACTAATCATATCGATGAAAATTTGTCCGATGATTTTCCAGCTTTTTCGGGTTATCCACGGAGTTTTCCACTAAAGCAACTGTATGCAACTCATTTCGCTCGACAACTTTCTTTAGGTTGCAAAACGCACAAACGCCGTCTGTAAAACTCCGGAAAAGCGTTTACATGAATTTTCCTCGATTTTTCTGCAAGTTTTAACCATTGTCGGAGATAAAGTAATGATGCCAGTTGATAGGGAACTTGATCGTGCATAATTTAGAAAACCTTTTTACCGGAAAATTTTCCGGAAAAGTCGGAATAATCGGAAAACTCTGCATTTTTCCTGAAACGGATTTATCACTAATCAAATTTAAACAAAATTTTCAAATGATTTTTCCGGTTCAAATTTTGACAGATTTAATTGTCACGCGACATGAACCTGTGTGCCAAATTTGAGCTCGCTGTGATGACGAAAAGTGGGTCTACGAGAGTGTCGAAAATAGTAAAAAAGAAATATATAAATAAATAGACAGCCAGACAAATTCGTGTACGAGTTAAAGGGAATGGCCTCAAAAACTGAAGTTGCAAAAAGGCATTAAATGCATTTAAGTGCCGCAAGATGGCATTCAGTTCCATTTCTATTTAAAATCTGGACGGACGGACGGACTGACAGGGGAGGCTTAGTAGTAGGGTACCGTCGGCACCCTTTCGGTAGGGAACTCTAAAATTTGAAAATTAAAAATAAAACCTACTAAAATAAAGTAAAAATTGGAAATAAGTAAAAAAATAACATCAATTTTGGGCGGTAACGTGAAACATTGTCGAACCTATGAAGTCTATAAATGAAGCCGGTACATTTAAGGCAACTTCCGACTATTGAAGATAAACGCTATCGAGTCTAGGCTAAATCAAACTACCGAAAGTAAAGTAAGATAGAATTAGGGTTTGAATCAGTTTTGAGCGAATTTCGAAAGATAATGAGCCAGCAGAGAGCCAGAGTCTATGAATTATAGCATAAACTTTACCGATAATTAACTTTGTACTCTCGTAGCATTCCATATGTTGGTTCAAATCAAAATATTTCCTAGATTTTTAACTTTAGGTACCAAATCTAAAATTGTACCAGCCAAGACCACCAGATATTGGTTCTCTCCAAATCTACATTAATGCGAGCAATACAGTCCTCAAACAAACCAACAAGTCTGTTTAGGTAGACCTGCACATCATCAGCATACATGTGCACGCTAACGTCCCGAACGGTTTCAGGGAGATAGATCATTTATAAATAAAGTGAATAACAAAGGTCCCAGTGTTGAGCCCTGAGGAACGACAGACAAAAGAAGGAGGGAAAAGGAAGTATTAGAATCCCCTTTTTCCACTTGCTTTCGAGCGGTCAGAAGGTCCAGAAAAATATCAATGGCGGGCGGAGGGACTGAAATCAAAGCAGCAATTAAGTTTGCGAAGCAAGATCCCAAAATCAACGCTGTCAAAAACTGTCCAAAAATTGAGCAGTACCAAGATAACTAAGTTGTTTTGATCTAGGGTAGTTCTGATATCAGTGGATACTCGCAGGACTACAGTTTCGCAATTAGAAAATTAGCTCAAGTAATTGGTTATTTATTCATTATCTTTTTCAGTACTTTCGATAAAAAAACATAGGATGCTTATAGGTATGAAATAAGAAGAGGGAGGAGTGAGGGGAAGTTTTTGTTTTTTGATATTGGCAACACAGTAGTGGTTTTCCAGCCGCTGTAGAAAGACAAAGTCATAAGACACATATGTACGATATAGAAGATGTAAGTATCTATATGAAAGGGAGCAAGAACTTAACGAACCGCGTAGACATATTATCTGGACCGATAACACAAGACTTGACAGAAAAAATTGTTCAATTAATTCGCGGCAATTAATTCCGAGGAAGGAAAAAGATGAGTCATTACCTCTTGTGATATTGGAAGTCATTAGATTTGAATTATCATGCATTTCATCTACTACAAGTCCTTTCTGTGTGTTAATAGAACACGTAAAGAAAGCATTGAGCGCATCCGGGTCAAATTCACAACTTGTTTTGTCCTTACCAAAAACTCCCGCTTGCGGCAAGTTAAGCCAAAAGCCTTTAGCATAGAGATGGCAATTAAATTTGGAGGTAAAGCAGCGGCGTTTGGCTCGACGAATTGCAGTTGTGGAGATGTTGCGAGCGGCTCGGTATAAGATGATCAGTTTTAGTACGCATATAGCGGCGATAAAGAAACTCCCGTTCTGCTATAATACACTGAACTTCACGTGTATTAAGGGCACATACTTCAGATATAAATATTTGAACAATGAGGAAAATACAGCGGTTCGATCATCGACAGAGGAACAGTCAAATATAGAGTGCCAGCCATGGTAAAAGGACACACTTCTCGATATGTGGGAGAGCGTACAAGAAACTGTTTTCACATAAGTACAATTTACTGAAATCCTAACATATGGATATTGGCGAACAAAGGAGGATTCAAACATTTTATTAAAATCATAAGCATCGGCATCCCCGGAAAACTTTGATTCTGCCTAACAATAATATCCTTAAATTTTTGGAGTCTTGAATTTGAACAAAAAAGGATTCTACCATTTTTCGATATTGAAACGGTTTCAGGAACAAACTAGTCAATCATGAGTGACCCTTAAATATTGCATTACGGACAGCCATTAGCCTGAAAGAAAAAACCTCGTTCTTTCCGACAATTAAGAAAACCATCACCAAATGTTTAAGTAAACAATTTTCATCCGAATTACGTTTATCCTTGCGACTCTTATGTTCAATTTTTAATTTTCTAAATGAAATTTTTCGTGAATGCCTGGCAAATTACAAACGCACTCATACACACACACATACCACGTATGGCAGTTATTAGTAAGACGAAGAAGGATTTAATATGAGCTCGAATATAACCGCAGGCCACACTTGTGTAGATACCATCTGTCTTTTAGCACATAGTATATATATAAAGATGATAACAGATAGGGAAACTCCTGGCGCCTTCATGTAACTAGAAAAGATATGTTTCAAGAATGTAGAGATGTTCCTGCAAAATATCGCTACAAGTTTAGATGAGAGGCCGCAATGCAGGTCCCTGAATATAATCATGAATGTATAAAAACGCAAAATTAACCAACTGGCAACCAGTGCTGCACAAGGGAATATTTCTGGTAGATAGACCACATCATTAAGTCGCTAGCCACTATTTAATAATTCAAAAGTTTTACCAAAAGGAACAAAGGTCCTACATGGAGGATTCATTATTATTATTATCTCTATCTCTTTTCCTCTCTCTTACACTCTGTGAAAAACGGTTTAACTGCTGCTTTCAACTAAAGTGCCTCAAAAGGGTTATTCTTGGATAATGGGGAACAGAAACACATTCCAAACAGATAGACAGACAGACAGACGGACAGACAGTTCCAGAGCCACCAGCATACACCCTGACTGTTCGACTCATCAAAGCGTATGACTTTAATGACTTTAAAATTTCCCTTTGCTCTTCCGCCCGACAATGTAGACGATGCTGATGATGATGATGATGATGATGAGGATGAGGATGAGGATGAGAATGATGGTACCCAGCTACAGGACCTACTACTAAATTCTGCCTGCTGTTACAACAGTGCGAACTCTTCAGGTCTTACCCATTCTACATGTACTTCCAGCAGGTAGATATAATGGAGAACGAAGAAACGGTTAATGACAGTGAAAAGGAGGAAATGTGCTGAAATGGACTTTCATCTGAATAAAGACTAAAATAATATCCACGGCGCGTACTTAGGGAACTTTTTCCGACTTTGTGTATTTATTAAGCCGTTTTCCAAGAGGGAATTATATTCTCTCTCATCCTTGAACTGAAGACGACTTCTCCTTAAATGGGAAAATTTAATAAGCTTGCAAATATTTCTAGAAAAAAAAAACAACTTTCCACTCTCCTTCGAGCAATGACTCTTTGGAAAAGGCAAGTGCATCTCACCGTGGTTGACACAAATTATATCCAAGCCAAGTTATAATGGTGTCGTTTTAAATTTCTCATGTTCAAAAAGAATCTTTACAATCGAAACTCTATCAAAAAACACTATTGAACGGGCACCCACCAACCCCACCTAGTGGCTAGTATCCGATATCCAACATCTCACCGTGTTTCCGAAATCCGGACGTAAAAAGCAGCAGTAGGGGTGTATCCATTCAACAACGGAGAGAGGAACTTTCGATCTTTTAATTAAACCGCAATTACTCATATCGGATGCCAAGCAGAACAGCCTGTTTAACAAACTTTTAATGGCTCTGAATCGGTAGCTTTCAGAAGAGTCTTCTTTCAATGGCTACACTGTAAATTTATGGGAATTCATTGGACATGACGTATGGTCCCGGTATACAAAAAGTTCGGCTTGTTCCCACGAGTCCAATTGGATAAAAACATTGGTGTAGAATGAAAGGACGTCCGCGTTCACTACTGAATGCGCCCAATTCACATGTTGCGGCCAGTTCAAAGATTCGGCGGTAATGGTGATGGTGGTGCTGAATATATAGTTCGAGCTGCTACCATAGCTATACAAAACTTTTCCATCTGGATTTTTTTTTTCACCATCACCATTTCCAACACCACCACCACCACAGGAAGGATATACACTATCTTCGTTCTGACAAGGAATAACTGGCTCGAAAATTTTTAATTCTGCAACGCGTTCTGTATATGTTCACACAAATGCTGCAGTCTATGGTCTCTTTCTGGATGGCTGTAATTTGCCCATTCGGGAATCAGGGATAAAAAAAAATCTAGTTGAGCAACAGATTTGGGAATTGATTTCACAAAAGGCGAAGGATAATAATTGTAAGTTATGACCATAAGGCATGGTCTGAATAGCCTCTCCACAGTCTCCTCCCCACAGTATATAGTAGGGTATGCCGCTAGCCAGTTCTATTACGATCCTTGTGGAGAGCTTTAGCCATCGTATTACATTGGGAAAGGATGTAATGAAAAATTTCCGGAATTCGAAATTGTTTGCAGGGCGGATTTGATGAATTCATGTCAGAAAGAAAGAAAATTGTGGTGTTGTCGGGCTTTGGAAAAAGTTATTAAAAATTTTCCGCCCTGAATTTGCCCTTAAGCAGACTTAAAGAAGATTTTCGTCGTTCATTCAAAAGGCCAACATTTGTTTACCAGCAGAATTTCCCGGTCGGCTTTTATGGAAATATTAAATAATGCGGGCAGTTCTCTATTTATTTCACTCTCAAGGATTGTCTGCTGAATACATCTGCAATTAATGAGAACTTCATAATCTCGATCTCACGTTTTTTAATGGATAAAGGCAATTCTCGAAGTTGGTTATGATTTAGCTTTATGCTTTCCAAATCAAAGGAGTTGTAGATGACTGTTTTCACTTTAAACGACATTTGCTATGGTGTTTTATAAAGCTCCTTTTATGAGTTTTTTTGGTTATTGAAAATATTTATTGATAGTTTGTTTGCAGAATGACAGCTTGAAAATTTAATTAAAAATCGTTGAGGCTACGAACGGGTTTTGTAAGAGTAAACTAAATTTGAATTAAAATTCTTCGCCTTCGTAACGAAAAAAGATTAACAAGAAACAGGCACAAACGTTCCTCATGAATTTCTTTTTTATTTTCACAAGAGAGCTGATCACAAACTCATCTAAGTCTCAACATTGAGAAGATATCCTGTTTTTGATTGATTTGTTCACTGACTAAAGCTGATGAAGATAATTTTTGGTATAGGTTTCCAGATATTGTATGAGCTGTTGAAGCTTTTTAAAGTTTATATTATTACTTCCGGATAAGGAGGTCGCTCATTTATTTGAGAGGATACGAAAACTGCGAGAGTCTTGGCAACAGGCTGGATTAGCAATAGCAATTCTATCGATAAATGGATTTTCATCCTGCAAAAAAAAACTTTTTTATTTTTTAAGCATTAAGTCACTTTCAGAGACACAATCTCTATTCATTCGCGGTCATAAAGTAGAGAGTCTCATATCAAAACAGAAGAAAAAAAATGATTCTAGGAAACGCCATAATTGAAAGGAATGTCCAACTGCGGTGTCATCATCCGCGTTTTTATTTTCATGTCAATTGCGCCGGGTTAAATCGAGAAGATAATCGACGATGGTGATACTTTTGGATACGTTTGTTAAAGTCGTAGTAAAATAAATATTCTCAATCCTATCTCAAAATATACTACTAGCCAGAGAGTAAATTGGGATGATCACACGGCAGTAGAGGTGATGTTCACAAGGACGGATTTTTTCATAATTAATTATTGAGACACTCCAATTGGTAAAGTTTTCTAGAGTTTTCCTAGTAAGATGAATATGATTCAGGCGTAGGCATGTTGCCCATGTTACAGGGAAGTCTTTAAAAACATTATGCAATGAAATTCTGAAAGTTCATAACAGAATTCAAAGTTGATACGAAAAGTGCCAACTATCGGACAATCTTAGGAAGAAGACGGTAAAAAATGATTTTCAAAAAGTTGCAACCTTCGGAAAGATGTAGGATTTTAAGCAAGTTATCACATATATGCATCGATGTTTTAG
Organism: Dioctria linearis; assembly: GCA_963930735.1. Taxonomy (NCBI): domain Eukaryota; kingdom Metazoa; phylum Arthropoda; class Insecta; order Diptera; family Asilidae; genus Dioctria; species Dioctria linearis. Next base: position 206,389,518 of record OZ005744.1, on the reverse strand, counting down.
TATAGAATAGGAGAGAGGAAAAAAAATCTTTTCTATCCAGCTTTAGTCATTGGCATTACATCTGGTTTAAGCTCCACATTGCGTGCCTCTTAATGTGCTACCCTTTGATTCGGCTATTCACAAATAAACGATGAAAGTGGTTTGCCGGCTGACAAAAGGGATATTAGCATAATAAACATGTTCCTGGACACGCTGTAATGGCACAGAAACGTGAAGGGCCATACGATCTGTCCTGTATGCCTAAGGATGATATGACCCTTTTAATAATCTTCTACAGAAGGTGCAAATATATTTTGTACGATAAAACATATATGTGGAATGCCGTTTCTGGAAATACCAAGTCCGCGTGGTTTCAATGGTCCCCAACAAGTGGCGTCCAGTGGGAATGTAATTTTTGTTTTAATAGGAAAATGAAATCTGGCAATTCTGAAATTCACTCAATTATAGAGAAAACTTACGAACTAGAATAACTATAATTTCGTAAAACGAAATTTCCAAATCAATTTTTAGGTTGGAAATTGGGGGGAAACATTTTAGCCAACCATGCAATCTAATTTTGTTAATTGTTCCTAAACGACTTTGAATAATGACTTGTGGTTTTTTTTTTTAAATAAAAGACGACAAATGACAAATTATAGATAATTTTAAGAGAAAAAGATGGCTTAAATGTTGCGAAGTATAGAAGAAGGGGTGTCTTTGACCCCCCCCCCCCCCCTTATTTAACCCTCCTAATGTCAGTACTAAAAATTTGATTCCAAATAAATTATTTTTCAAATAATTCTAAAATATATCCATTCACCCTAGTAATTCCGTATATCTTGCTATATTGTGAAAAAAGAACTAACATCTAACATTTACCCGAAAAAAGCTCAATTTGGTCGTCTTCCAGCTCAGAAGAGACTATATTAAATTTTTAAATATACAATGAAATCGCATCTACATTTTGTCCCCTAATCTTATTTCTCTTTAAATTCGATAATAATTAATTTCGAAGATAACTCAAAAAGAAAGGAAACCAGTCTTTTTTAAAGTGGGAAATGGACGTTTCTTGAGTGAAAAAATTGGTTTATTTAAATCTCGTGTTTGCGAAGAACCGTTACCGACCGGGAAACTTTCCACCTTAACAAAAAATGTTCACAACAGACGAAAGAAAGAACGGGCAAAATATATGTAAAATGAAGCAACGGGGGTGTATATGACCCAAGTGCCAAAAAATCATTTCTAAACCTTAAAAACGACCGTTTGAAGTTTACATGATCAACAAATTAATTCCGCCACTTGATTACACTGTCCTTCCCTTTAGTTTGATATCCCACACGCCACATTCTGGATAACCCCTATGGGGGTGGTACTACCCCTCGCCCATCCAATTTTTTCACCTTTCTTTTTCTCCCAAACATCGCAAATAGAACTAAAAAAACCGCATTGCTCTACTTCCACTCTACGGAAAATTATATACATAGGAATGCACGACCCACAGCGACATGTTATTTCTAATTTTGCTCTGGTCCTGCAAAGCGTTTCTTCAATGGACTATTCCATACCAAAAGGGTTAAAATAAGATCTTAATTAGTGTTAGTATACATTATGTATATATAAATTAAAATGACATCAAGGTCTCTAATGGTTTCTAGTACTCTGGTTTGTGCTTAGTCAAAGGACCCTACCTAACCGCAAATACAATGGAATAAAAATATTAATTTTTAGTAGTTATTAAAAAGAAAAACAAAAAATGAAAGAAATGTCCTTAAAAAAATAATTTAAAATCACAAAAAATAAAACAAAAGTTATTGTGTTCTCACCGAAACATCATTTATGGTCCATGTCAGATTGGCAGCTGGTTTGGAATACATAGACGAGCAGTTTCCATTAATTATGTCACCGAGTCTATACCTGGAGTGAATGCCCGTTATCGTCGGTCGTTGTTCTGGAATTTCTGCAAAAACGATGGAATTTTCATATACAACCTACTTACATACATTATATACAAAATATGGAATCGTTTTTAATGTGATTGCCTTTAAATTTCCGTTTCATATGGTGGCCGTACCGCATCCGGATATTATCACAGCCACAATAGCATGTCATCTACTTACCGACAACTTCCATATCACCGGACACTATCACCGTGTGGAATGATGGGGCGTCAGCTGAGACCTCACAACTGAATTTCCCAGAAATGCTGAGTTGCACTGCAGTCAGGACCACATGACTCTGATTTGAAAGGGAACGCTGTGGAGGACAAATGAAATTCAAATTGAATTTAATTGAATTGAATTGAATTGAATCGCATTAAAAAATATAATTATGTATTTTAATAAATAAATAATGAAAAAAATGAAAAAAAAAAACAAATTAAAAAACAAAATAAATTTTTAATTTTTCAATTTAATTTAAATCATAAAATGCACTCATCCACGTGTAATATCCTTTTTATCTTCAAGCGGCGACATACTCCCACTTATAATCCTGAAAAACAGAAAGTCAAAATCCCTGCCGGAGGGAGGAGATATGTACATAGAAGGGATCCGATGAGGGTGGTGGTTGCCATAGTGGATGTAGAGACGATGACAATAATAATTGAAAATGTATTTCCTTCCCTGATTTATTGGGAATCATGAAATAATACTCCCTGACGACAGCATGTTTTGTACTCAATTTTACTGAATTTCATTGGATAATTAACGAGAGTTTCTGTGGATAGCAATTAACGGAGTGGAAATGAAAATTGGTTGTGAATTCGATCACAGAGCAATGAAAGCTATCCCTTATGGCCTTAAATACTATAGGGATGAACAGGGTATCCGCGTAGGGCGGGCAGTTTCTAACGCCGGACCAAGTACCAACAAATCTGAACGAAAGGCGTTCAAGCAATTCACGATAATCGAAAACTTTCAAATGAGAATGCAATTTTTCGTAGAGGTTTAATATAACGCGCCGCCAGTGTAATTTTCGGAGGTAATCAAATTTTGAGCTGATTACTGAATTTCAAAAGCGCGCGCGTACAACATCATAACCTCATTCACAAAGGAAAATCCAATATTGGTGATCCCAATCCCAATCTACCCCAACCTACGTTTTAATGGTCGCATATTGCAACTGAAGGATTAAATTGAATTCCGCTTATACATGTTTTCGTCGATTATGGCAAGGGTGGCGAGCTATATGAGCAGAATGAAGGAGGGGGCTGTAAGAGAGATTCACGTTCAAAGAGCACGCAACTATTGATGAAAGTAATATTTTCATATAAAAGCGTCTACATTGGGTTTCTCCTCCATCTCCCAACAAACCAATTCACAGTTGAGGGGATGATAAAATGGAAAATTTTAAGAGGTTTACACGGGGGTGCGAGAGATAGGAAGGGAATTGACAAATGATTTAGAACCGCGGAGAATTTCGCTATTCCAATGAATTGAATTGTTGGAATTTCTTGAATGCGCTTCACGTTTGAATGCATTCAGAGCGAGAGTTCCATTGCATTTTAATCAATAATTCGGCGGTTGGCGAAGCTACACCAGAGATTTATGTGCGAAATCTGACTCCACGTGCACAGTACAACAGTAGAACGGATGCCGAACAATTAATATGGAAACATGTTTCAATAAATTTAAATTATGAGTGACATTCATGCTAACCGGGGTCATATAGAAAACCTACGCATGACTGAGCTATATGCATGTATCCTATCCATTCTATGGATGTAGTTATGTGTGCGTGTGTGTGTGTTATGTTCGCCCTAGAAAGAAGAATGTGCAAAGCTCACAACCTTGGGTAATTCATGTGCAATGAAGCAGCAGCGTACGGAATACATTCGAAGAAAGAAAACGATTCCTTAGGAGTTATTTGGAGAAAGTGAAAAAAAAAATCAAATAAAAAATTGAATTGAAAAAGAATTCTTAAACTTTTATTGACTTCTTGATTTATTCACTTTTGTATGGAAATGAGTGGCAGAGAGAGAGAGAGAAAGAGATATAGATATGAAGGTGTGAATTGAATTAATGATTCAATGACCCTGAGATATTACAAAAACAAAAACCAAGATTTTGTGAATTTGAAAATACTGCAGGTCGTAGGTATTACGATGGCAAAGTTAGAAAATCATTAAAAAAAAAAGGCAGTCGGAAAAGAGTCAAAGTTTACTTTTAGGCATAAATTTAAAATGCTAAGTAACAGTAGAGATACTTTTAAGAGAAAAGTTTCTTGAAGAAGAAAGTTTCATTGAAACGTATAAAAATTTGTCGATTGCGTTCGGTTGGGAGAAAACGGAAGCAACAATATTCTAATGACTTCAATGAAATTGAATGATAATTTTGGTACTGATTCTGTTAGTTGAGTTAAGGCACCCCAAGAACTAACTCATATAGTTGAGCTAAATATCGAAAGCTCTGGTATTAATAAAGGAGGTTTAATATGATGCTAATGGCATTCTCTCATAAAAAAATCGTTTGAATTATGTTGAAATTCACAAATCAATATCAATCAATTGATAAGGGGAGTGCTAAGAATAATCTACATAGATCCATTTGATACTCTTGGCAAAGGTACAACAACTGTAATATAATAAATTATTAATATTGAACGCATCATATCATCCTATTTATACAAGAGAATATGGAGCAACTCTTATCAAGCTTTATCACCGAAGATCATACTATTCGCCTGGTACAAAGAGAATAGCAGTTTATGAGTTATTTACTGATACGAAGGACCAGTATCTAGTACCCCGAAGTCAGCTAGCAGTATTCAAGGGACCTTTTCTCAAAGTTAAAGTCCTATCGATAATCTGTGTTAAATGTGTTAAGTGCGTCCTACATCTCTTTTTCTTTTTTCATAATATTACTTTCATTCTCAAAACATTGAGGTCCTTCGAGCCGGATATTGATAAGTGAATCTCAACAAGTTATAATTAAAATTAGATAAACTTGGATTGTCGAATAAGGATAATGATAAACTTAAAACAATGGATTGTGTTTTATTTTCATTTAACCCATCCTCAGGGGATAGGATATGTTATAGATCCTGTGCTTTGATATAGGGGAAGACGGGACATAACGGGTACCCGGAGCATAACGGGCTCCTCTCTTTTTAGCTGTCAAAGCATGCCCTTATATTTGAAAGAGCATTCCCACCATTGCCACTGCTTCGCCTGCGAAGAGTGTTTGCACAGTGTAAATTCGTAGAACGTGTTTTTTGTTATTTCGGCGTAAAAAGAGACGTTGATTATTTCAGTACTACTGTGTAAACTTTATTGAAATTGATTTGGAGTCGAGGTAAGTAAACGTCGAATTACGGTAAAAATGTAATTTCCCAATTCAATAATAATTTTGGACTGCAAAAGAAATGTGTAGGGCATAGTTGGCACAGGTGAAGTGAAGAAATGGCTCATATCTCATCCCTGAAGAACGGTAGCACTTATACCAAGCAGGAGCTTTGTTTGGCACCACCAATTTCCAAGTGGCTACAATGTCAGTTGCAATAAACGAATTCCGCAAAACTGAAAGACGGCTGGTAGATCCAAATGTATTCCAAGAGCACGACTTCTTGCTTACCGGAACTATAGTTATGCTTGTAGAAGAAGAGCAGTGCGAATCACTATTTCTGGTTCAAAGCGCCAATATAGAACTATGATTGCAAACGCCACTCTCATGCTTTCAAATAAAGGACACTCATCTACTACGAGCATCGGAAAGAAACTCTGTACTGAATCATCCAAGTCATTGCCACGTCAAACCACACCGATGCCTGCCCCATACATATCATCGCCAGGCCCATTCAAGCGAATTCTAGTTCCGTGTGCACCATCGACACCTTTCCAAAACTTTTCGCCAGCTCTTCTATCGCTAAAGCACTTGCTAAATAAAAGAGCTTGTAAGCACCGTAGAAAAATTGCTATCATAACGAGTATGGAGCAAAAGAAGAAATTGAGTTCACCAAAAGCGACTATGGTACAAGAATGTCTTTATTATGGAGACTCCTATTCCTAGCATGTGGCAAGTGGGCACATTGCTCTTCTGCTGCTGCAGAAGAAGATAGCAACGAGGAATGCTCTCACGTGTGTCATTCTGCGCCAGATTTTAGCTGCATTCTCATTATGCCCCACCTATGCCCATTGTGCTCCTTAAGGTGACCGTTATGCCCCGAGTACTTGTACATAGTGGAAAAATTCTGAGGTTTGGACTTAATGTAAGTCTTGGAATAATTAGTAAAAGGTTCATCTAGGAACAAAAATCTTTTATATTTATGTGTGTATGAATTCTAAATACTTTATTGGATTTTTTGGAGCTTGCTAGAATTAGACTAGCTAATAACCCCTAGATAGATTGTCTCCATAATGGCTCAATTTGAAATTCAGTCAATTGAAGGAAATAGAGATGTGACAGATGGAACGAAAATTAGTTCATTTCAAATGACATTAACAGTTCCTCGTCGCGAGTAAAAATCATGCCAGAGTTCAATAATTTAACTAAGTATTATGAATTTGCGAGTATTTGTTGAAGTTGCAAAGCATTTAGACAGAAGAAATTTTTTTGTCGTTGAAAAAGACCCAAACCGAGAAGAAAAGCTGCAAAGAAATTTCATTCATGATGAGCTGTCGTCTTTGTCACTTTATTGGAAAATACTTTTACATAACTTCGAAGTTCACTTAAATGTCGGTAGGTGGCACTTTTACTGCGATTTCATTAATGTTAATTCGTTTCATTTGACATTGAATCGAAATGTTTTATAGGGGTCCTTCATGAATCTCATTTTTGTGACACACTGTACATTTGACTCCATTTCATTAAAAATTAAGTCATAGTGGAGACAGTCTGTCTATGTGGAAAGCATTTAAAGCATTTGAATTTCGAATATATTAAGGGGAGAATTCTTTCATAGAACATAGCACCAACCAACACTCGGGCTCTTGAGGTCATCCTCAACATACACTCCGTGCAAATACAAATCAAGAAGGGGGCGTCAGCCACAGCGCTGAGACTGTATCTCAATCAGAGCTGGATTCACACTGGAACAGGAGTTCCACAGAAATCCATTTCTGAATTCGTGTATACTATCATACCTGAAAACGACAGGGATAGTGACCAACTCCTCGAGACTATGCTGAAAAGCAACTTTAAATCGAAAATTCTATCTAGGACAGAACATAAGACTTCGAGAGTCAGGTTGCTAGACAGCAGCAGATCGTGGTCATAGCAGAATAGAAGTTCTGTCCTGGGGACTGCATACGGGGAGCCACGGATTATATTGTCCCTAGACTAGACTTTGAGAAGATATTCTCGACTAGCATTACTAGTAGAGAGAAATGGGATGATAATCGTGTGGTAAAAGACTCTGAAATATGTTTCTTCACAGACGGTTCGAAGCTGAATCTGGGAGCTGGTGTGTACTCAGCATTCCCTCAAATGCAGGAATCGTACCACCTGCCGGACAGTGTGTTTCAGGCGGAGTTTCTAGCTATTAGCAAAGCAGTAAGGCTGCTGGCAACAACTTATGTTGTACCCAGTTTTCGAGTTATCAGCATCTTGGTAGCGGGAAGGTATCTCCTCAATTCGGCTACTGATAATACGGAGAATGCCATCTGCTCGGAGTGTAAAACCATCCTGAATTCCCTCTCTCGGAATAACAGGTTCCTTGGGGGCCTGGTCACAGCGATATCGGTGGAAACGAAAATGCGGATGAGCTTGCCCGTCTTGGTGCAGCCTCGGAGACATCCTCCTCCACGATCTGGATCGCAACAAAATACCTTGTTTTAAGGTTCAAATGTCTGTAATGGTATGATGAAAATCGACAGAGATTTTCGCTCACTCGTAGGCAGTTAGGTGGACCTTCCATTAAGAAGGCACAACGGCGATCTTCTCAGACAGTCCTTCTGCTCTAAAGGCAATTGCTAACATAAGAAACAAGGATCCGTTGGCGGTCAATATCAGATCGAAAATACGGGACAGATTGATCTGGCTTCCCTAGTGCCCAACGCACACTGGAACTCCGGGCAACGGAAGGACAGACTGGTTGGCATAGTGAATTTGCCAGGTTCTGGCAGCAAGAGCACTCTGTAAACTCTTGAAGAAATCCATAACCCAACTACGTTGCAGTAAAGATTCGTCTTTCTTAGCTAGACATCATACTACTAACAGACCAACCCTGATGCCCGACATGCAGAGGCAATTGATGATCTCAATGGCTAGGACTAGGTTTGGACACCACATAGCCCGCACGGTTCACCTTCAGGAGGGAGCAGGCCACGATCAGTGAGCCATGGAACACAGTACTGGCTAGACACCTCATGCTGGAGTACAGATTTCCTGCAAAGGCTGAGCACTGCATGCACAGACAAAGAACCATAAAAACAAAATGCTGAGTTCTTTCTTCCAACCCTCAAACATTATCTACAGGATAATACGGAGAGTACGTCACTTTAATAATAAGATATAACGAAAAGAGTAAAGCACGACATAAACATTTCGAGAACTGCCACGGGGGACATAAAACGGACAAAACGTTATACGACCTGACAACCCCATACGGATTACGACCAGTGGCCACAACAAGAAAAAGCAGAATAGTCTAAACAATGCTCGTAAATAAACCCGAAATAATGAAACTTTAGAGAAAGAATAAATATTAAAATTTAAGCTCATAAGGAAGGAACTCCGTTAATTTGAATTATATTAAGATAAAGACTTATTTAGTATGACGTGCATGTTGTTTCTATAGACTTGTGTGCAGACGTAAATATCTCAGCTCGGACGCGGTTTACGATATTGTCCTATCAGATAATTATTTTTTTGTTTTCATGTCCTCTATCGATTAAGCTATGCAAAGCATGCCAAGCCTCCATACAAAAGGGTGCATTCCTCTTTAGTGTGTATGTATGGATCGAAATTTCCTCTCCAATCCTTAAATGAACAGAAATCAAAAATAAAGAACAAAAAAAAACACTGCATAATGTATGCAAAGTTCCTTCCATTCTTTTAATGGTTTTTGTCTTTGCCTAACAGAACACAGCCTTCCACAGAAAAGATAAAAAAAAAACCTTTCTATCTCAATGTCCTTTTGCAACATAAAGTTTCTCTGACGAAATGCGTGTGAATGAATACAAAAATGGAATATGTACAAACATTTTCAAAGTTTCTCACTTGTTCGCGATATTAAATCAGGCACAGAGAGGCTCTCAGCTTTAATTAAGGAATTAAACAAGCAGAATTTTTATAACCTCGAACGCAATATGTCCCATTTTCGCAATCTTCCACCACATTCCCCTTTCGTTTTTCCATATCATCACCATCTGGTTATGGTATGACCTCGCTTCGTCATCCAATTAAAAACAGCAACACAAACCAATCTTTTCCTTTATTTTCCCCGATGATAATAAAGCAGGCGTATAAGCCTTCTGTGGCACGATATGCACTCATCACCACCCAATTCAGCCTCTCCCGCAGCACGTTTCACTATAGATAGTAGATACTCATCAGTCATCAGTAGTTATGGTATTTCATAACAAAAAAAAAAAAAACCCGGCGTCAGGAGTTCATATCGAGCATCCTATCTATCTCTGATTACTGTGCAAAGTTTTCATATTCCAGAGATGCCCAGAGGAACCTTAATTGTGAGCTCGTAATGCACTTGAATGCATCTTCAATTAAGGGATATCGATTCGAAGTGAAAAATCGAAAATAGAGTGACCCCCTGAGAAGGATGTGAAAGTCGCCAGCCGGCACCTGTGAATGAACACAACCCTCTCAACGCCTACCCGCCCATCTGCCCGCCCGCACAACCAAACGCAAACCAGATCCTATTCACGTATTCTTTAGGTGAAGTTGACTGTAACTCGTACCTGAAGTGGCCGTTATCATCTTTGAGTACCTCTGGAGTTGGAAACTTCTGCTTCATTTGCTCTACAACCAAATGTAGTCGTAAGGCTCTGCTGTACATCGTACATACATGCAGCCATATGTACATACACGATACCAATATCAGTGTGGAAATGAAGATGGACCCGCCCGCTCCAGGACCAAAGGCGTATAAAATACGGGGGGGGGGTGGATTTGTTGTACGTTCGGGTTACGTAAACTAATTGCACTTACCTCAACATTTATGCCTGGTGCTGGGAAGGTTTTCATAGCCGGATTCTCCTTTGGGGTGTATCGATAAAACTCTCGGCGTCCCTTGTACCATTTCACCGAGTACAGTATATCGCCCTCCATATCGTAATTACATATGAGAAGAGCATTATCGCCTCTCCTTACCGCCGTTGGTACTGTTACGGAAACGTCCCTTAATCCCAACGTGAAATCTGCAAAAAAGAAGAAAAAAAAATTAAAAATGAGAAATTTTTGTCGAAAAAGGGGAAATGGGGGTGTGGAAGATTTCAATTGATGATCTGCCATAATTTTGTTTTAATGAGTTTTAAAGGCCCCGAGATTGGGGACTGTGCCCGATGCAACTACAGCCAGTTGCATAATCAGCGCTGAAACTGTTTCAGGAGTTGCTTGCCGTGATTAAGTTTTTATTGATCGAGAGTCGAAGGTGAAAATTATTGTGTCGGCGAAATGTTAAAGGTGAAATTTAGAGGGCCTGGAGAATGAAGTTATCTACGATGCACATGATGGTGGTGGCTAGGGAGCTATAGTAGGATCCATTCTCACATATGTACTTAAGTAGGAAAGTAGGTTGGCAAAAGTTTCGGTATTGTGCATTTGCCGTTAATTAGAATTTAGCTAGGATATATTGGAAAGGAAATGGAAAATCGTTTTGCGTTTTGTTCATTTAAATGAATGAGGAATAAGGGCTTAGCTTAATGGGGCAGAAGTTACCATTTTAATAAACTCCAGGGGTAGAAGCTTAGCTAATAATTTTCAATTTTCCTGTATAATTTATAGAAGAAAAAAAATGCAGATGATGAGGGAATAATTAGTAATAGTACGAGGTATGCTGGGAAATACAAGGTGGGACAGAGAAACTTGCTGTTTTAGAAATTCAACTAAGAAAAAAGTAAACAAGGTGTTTCCTCCATGCTGGTCCATAGAGTGGGCGATGATTGTACTCACCTAGGCAATAGGCAAACAAAAAACACCCGGTGTCTTAAAAAGTACAGGGCGTATGGTCACCGTCTAAAGCTGATTGCGTGTAGATTTTTATGGCCTTTCCAAGAGCTGCTGAACCAGCCCAGCACTCCCCTCCACTCAACTAAAAATTTCGGTTTTTCCTACCTTGTTTTTACGTTGACCGCTATCTTTTTTGCAAAAAGGGCATTGACATAACGTTTTTTTTATAAAAACTATAAATTGTCGACTGTGATTTTTAAATCGATTTATTACATCCTATGTGCTAACTGTAGCCCTTAGCTCATAAGCTAAAGGTCAAATTAAAAAAAAAAGGTGAGAAAATCCGAAATTTTTAGTTTAAACTATAATAACTCCTGAGGGGAGGGGAGTGCTGGGCTGATTGAGCACTCGTTGGAAAGGCCATAAAAATTTGTATGCAAGCAGCTTGATATGCCATACAAGTTTTTGCTTGTTTAGCTGAGTACGTCCCGCTCTGTGGACCTTCATGCAGGAAACACCCTGCATATTTAATTATTTGAACAGCATCCAGCACAACATTTACATTTTATATTTACACAGTTTTAAAGATGATATCAGGCAGATGGCATCCATTATTCTCAATATACAGCGTTAATCGAACTCGGAAGTTTCGTTCAACTCTTTCCAGCCTATCAACGGCAACAGATTGACGAATGTTGTTCTTCAGGTGAGCCAGGGTTCTTGGACAGTTGTTGTAGACAAGTAACTTTATATAGCCCTGAGGTCTCTTGTGTCTTGGCTTGGTGCGTTTTCATATCTAAGCGTTTATTATAATCCACTATCGTAATCCACTATCGTAACCTTCTTCTATTACCTTTAACTTTTACTAAAATACTCTTCTTGTCTACAGTCTCTCTAGCCTTCATGGCTCGAACACTAGTCAACAATTAAGATCGAAGATGGGGCATCCAAGAATTTAGCTATCTTCTATTGCTATTGTCGCCCCCGTTTTTTTTCAATTTGCCGGCTAAGCTCAGGAGAAAGGGGGCGTTCCTGTTTTACAAACTTACGAACCTAGACCACCACTAGAAACACAAAAAAAAAAACAAAACACCACACCAATATTGGGTGCCACACAGTTTCCTCAAGAAATTACTCGAACCCGGAAACGGTGAAAACTGGTTCGAGCAAGGTTAGGTATAGGTATGATAAAACAAACAAAAAAAATAGATGAAAAACAAAATGAATAAATAAGCTTTGTCGTAAACTTTTCCACACTAATATTATTTATTGAACAAAAAAAAAGAATAAGAAGGAACGAATATGCCCTTCAATTAATCGTTTACCTGTTAATGATATTTTAATTACTGTTAAGAAAACAAATCAAACACACGGACTAAGATGCCGCTTAATCAAACAATTGTTTTAAAATAATATAATAAATTTTTCAGAAAGAATCACAAAGGAGCTCGCTTTCTGGAGGAAAAATGCACAGCGTTCTTTCTTTGAACCACGATTTCAAATACTTAGCTTTTGATTACTTCACCAACGGGCGTCCCTTCCCTACAGGTGCTCCTCTAGTGACCTCGGGGTTCACTGGTATTTATCTCCTTGTGGTTTTATATTTTTCTTTCTTTTATAAACGTTTCCTTTGCTTTTTCGCAATCAAATTACACTTGAATATATTTTCTTTTATTATTTTTTTTTTTATAAATACTTAGTACTTTTCCCACAATATGAATACCAATAGTATTTTATATATATTTCTATTTTTCCACTAGGATTACCAAACTCTATTCGTACAACAAATTTCTCAACCACCAGTTGCATTCCGACACTTAGAGCCCTCTATCCAAACTAAAGCTTTTCACCCGTCACCTAGCTCCATCCCCTCTTTCGTGATTTTATTTCTTTGATTCAATATTGCGCCTTATTTGGGTATTTGTTTAAGTTCTTCCGAACTCTTTCAATCGCCCTGGCATTGCCAGATATAAAAGGAGAATATCAGATAAAAACTCTCGACTACACCGTCCTCCAGAAAACGTGACCCAGCACAGAATTGTTCGCTCCTAGGAGGGTTTTTTCATTTACTCAACATTATTATTATTACTTTTTTTCCTCAGCCTTTAAGCTTTAACTATCATACTTATTTATTACCTATTCTTACTAGCTACTATATGTCTTAAATTTTGCTGTTATGATAAGATACTAATTTGTTATTATTATTTTTTTTTTAATTACTCATCTTCAGTCGGCTCGGGTGAATATAAATGGAAGACCGAGTTTGAAAGGCTTAAGATTGATCGGTCCGCGTAAATCGGTAATAGATGTGTTGTATCGCGACTTTGTGACTCAGTATGATGGGGTTGAAATAGTAGTGACTCAGTATGATGGGGTTGAAATAGTAGTGACAGGCCTCATCCCTGCCTGGCAACCATGTTGGCTCTTGGATTTTCTGCACGTGACACTGTATACGAATGGGATTTTTGAGCTGCCATGTTGGCAGTGTTGCTTGTATGCTACATTTGTTTGAAAATGAAATTGTTTATGTGAGGCGTCACAAGTTCTATAAAAAATAGTCGCAGGCGGATAAATCAGGCGATCGTGCTGGCCAGTGCAGATCGCCCGCTTAAAGAGATAAGGCATGCCAAGAAGCACCTCACATGCATTTTCTCGACCAACATAATCGAGTGGATTAAGTTCGTGCACCACACCAAATTTGTAGGGATGCAATTTTAGTTCTTCATTGTTGTTTGCGGGTAGAGCGCTGAGGCGATCGCCAAACAGAAAGCCTTAACATGTCAATGATTTGCTGCGACCTTACTGTTCTTGGAAGCCCAGATATTTAATTCTTCATATCACCAGTTTCCCTGAAGTTGTTTGCTCATGAAACAATCAATGGCGCTCAGAAACACGACCACAGGGCGCAAGCGCAATATTGATATGAGTACGGAATGCATGTTGTATGGCGATGATTGAATGACTGTTAGTAAAGTGTGCGCTCTCCATCTGCGTGCACCCCATGGGGCTAACTTCCGCCCTCTTCGGAGCAATCTTCGCTTCAGGACCCAAATTCAAATAAACAAGTTGCTCTGCCCCATCCTATATCTATATATCTGTGGGAATAATCTTCTGCATAAATTGCAGAGGATAGAAGTATTGGAAAATATTTGGGGATCAAGGTCAGGATTACAAAGCAAAGCTGATTTTGATTCTTTTTTATTCGTTAGTTAAATGTTAGATTTGTGAAGTGGAGTTATCACAGACTGTCGAATTCCATTGAGCCAAGAATAGAAATAAATCCTGATTGTCATCTTTCATGTAACGTATCACATACACCTTCCTTATACAGAATTACTTTGCGCCCCCTTTCCTAGCAAATATAGACATATACAACCCAACTGCACTAAAAATATTCAAACAGTGAGATTATTCGAAATTTTCAATTTTGTTGGAAGAATTTTTGAAATTCTATAATTTTTTCAATGGGATAACTTGTAAATGCTATCTATATACACACACAGTTCAAATGGGGTGGAATTATAAATGACGGATCTACAGAGATGCACAACGAACACATTTTTTCCCAACTCTTTGTTTTTCAAAAATTTTGATATTTTACTACCCCGCTCACAGTCTTTTGAATGAGACTTGAAATAACTGCCTCAGCTGGGAAATGGTTGTGTTAGAATGAAAAGGCCAGCTGAAAAAAACACTTTTTTGGAAATTCGAAAAATTTCGAAAACTGAAATATTAGCATCAAAAAAATGTACAAGCTGTCACACGTGATGTTATTGACGGATAAATCTTATAACAGCCGCTGTTAAATTTCCCCTTCTCACTTCCCATTTCTGACATTTATAATCGAACACTATCGCCATTAGCCTCGCCCGAGGGAGGGACAAAGGGCAAAAACGGTTATTTTCCGTCGGATATTGTTTCGTGCGACAGCTTTTAGCTCACTCCATGACCTTCCGATTTATACTACTACTTCTGTGAGAATAGTCATTCTGGTTCTTTGTCTTCCTATACGACAAGTTCCTTGCTGGATCCAATCGAAGGTCTGATTTGTGATGTTATTGTTGTCACGTCGTAGCGTGTTTGGTGTCCAATACAATTCCATTTTTTTCTTCTAATTTCCTCGTCTTTACTGTCCAGGCTTGAGCGCCTTCAAAATTCTTCATTGGGCACTCGATCTCTCCAACGAATTTTTAAGATTCGGAAAAGATATCTACTAGTGACAAAGGTTTGCAATCGACATGTTATGAATTGGGGTAACCTTTCACGTATAGCAGTGTTGTTACAAAATTTGCATTTCATTTCATTTGTTTCTGGGGTTTGAGTTATTTCGAATTGAATTTGTCGAACTTTAATAATATAATAAACAATATTTTGGAAATTGAATTTTCGATCCAAAAGCTTATGAGAGGTCCTCTCCTCTTCCATACTTCAAAAATATTAAAGTGAAAATGGTATTAGAAGTGAATTTTAATGGATTTCGATTCGAAAATTTATAAAAAACATACATAGGCCTACCTCATGTAACATTTTGTGTAAAAAAATTCAAAATTAAAAGACTATTTAATCGAAATTATTCGAAAATAGGGGACTTACAAATATTCGAAAAAATTCGAAAATCACCAAATTTGGCGTATATGTGTAGATATTAGCTGTATTTTTTTGTATCCCATTGTTATATACATAACTCCCATATACTGGAGAGTACAAATTGTTCTGTCGATTGAAGCGAACTATTTGTACTGTTCGCTTCATTTATAAATCTTCTATGAAAATGTAGGAGGCGTTCTTTTGTGTCTTTTGTTCTGATCTGGTCTACAGACAAAAAAGAATACAGCTATTGAGGTCGTGCAAAACATATTGATGCAGATTTTGATTCCCGAATCAAGTAGTCTACAGAGGAGTAGTTTGATATCTCAAATTATTTCAGACGGTGTGAAGCTTTTATAGCAGTCAATGCCTATAATTGTTGTAAAATCATGTTTGTCAATTTTTTTATAGATTATTTTGCATATCTGTCGCTAGTCGAACTTCGAATCGCGACTAAATCGATTTTATAGGCATTTTTAGAGTTGTATGGACTTGGGTTGAGGTTATTTGGTAAAGAAATAAGCTACACCCAATGGGGTGGAAATGTCGTTTATAGATGGCATCATGATGATGTAATTTCGAAGAAAGCATCGTAATTCAATTAAAATTGAATTTGTTGATTTTCAATTAATATGGGCTCAGTAAATTAATTAGAGAAAAGATTTTCTACCTAAAAAATGAAATATTTCAATTCTTCGCAAATGTTTTTTTTTTTTTAATATCAATTCATCTCTAGAATTTTGGGAATGTTGTTTTTAAAACAAACAAAAAAAACACACAAAATTTCAAATAAATTTCCTAACAATATTTTTTTATTAGCGAGTATCATTCTGGTTTATAGCAGAAGGTCTGTTGCCGAAAAGATATGACGGGAAGGGTTATGGCAATTGCGATGTGCTTCTACGTAATAAATTTATCGACACGCAAGTTCGTATAAAAATTCTATTTTGAGCAGACAAAAAGGTATAAAAATCTCATCTGGATCTAATTGTTTTCTCTTCTGTTGTAGAATGCGTTTTAGATAAATGGCGATATTGGAGGCACTTTTTTTTATGTCAGGACGTATAGGATTTAAAATAAATTTTTTCCACATTGTTATGAGTAGCATATTGTAGTATTGAGACCACATCTATCGATTTCATGCTCTCGAAATGCCAAAAAAAAAACAAAAGTTTCAATAATTTTCACCATTAAGTTGAAAAAATTACTACAAAAAACAAAAAACTGAAGCAAAAACATCTTTTCATCCACTCACCGAAATTACTTTCTGTGCGCCACCCTCCAGTATCCACTTGAAACACCCGAAAAAAGGCCAGCCTTGTCATATAAGAGAACAAGCAATTTATCAAATATCCCATTGTCCATTAATGACATCCTGTAACGGGTCTGTTAAAGTGTTTGACAGTTAGTAAAAATAGTCACATCACAACCGAGTGAGATTCATTCTTCACATGATCCCATTAACTTTTCCCAGTTATTTTGTTTTTTTTTTTGGTTTTTCACACCAAAATATTCACAAAAAAAAAAACACTTCCTTCCCTTTCCAGTAAAATCGGGATAACGCAAAATATCGACTACGATGGTGTAAACGCCTAAAATGCAGATGTCAAAAACATGAAATCCAATCGAAATGAAATTTGCATTTTACAAGGATAAGAGGACAAACTAATAAACATGAAAACATTTTTGGGTAAAAACAGGAATAGGGCCGGAGGCACTTGGGAACCTTTTGATGGGAAATTGCAATCGTTTTCCCCACACACTTTTGCATTTTGAGCTGTTTTTGTTTGTGGGGAGTTTAAAATTTTATTAGAGATATACAAGTTGGGGAAGGGAGGGCAAGAAGGGATGGGATGGGGTGAGTAGAAGGATTTATATTAATATCCCGTTTCCGGCAATAATATACTACGTGTGGTGGAAATGATGGTGATGGTGAATATTCTTCTGGCAACCAGGACCAATTATGCAACATTTTAGTAATAACTTTTGGCTAGAAACTTCATAGACAAGCACCATTCAACGGAGATGAGGATTATATTGGTGCAGACGTGTAATATTCTGCTAAATTTCATGTGTTAAATGTTTGGTTTTGCACCCCCGAATTTGGGCAGTTTTAAATTATGAGTTTTTCAAACACACAGAAATGGGAGAGTTTGCATGCTGGCTATACTACTACTCAACTCTTAATGAATTCTGTTTGTGAATTGTTTATAAATTTTAGATGGGGCTGATATTGAGTTTTTTTTTTTGTATAATTTGTGTACGCAAAACAGTAAAACATGTGTGCGTTTGGAATGTTTTAATTAAAATATGATTAAAAAATATAAATTTCTCTGGGTATGTAATGGGTTCTGGGTAAAAGATAATATATATGTATATAGAGAGACGAATGTATTTAGCTAATTAGGATTTACTGATAACTGTTTAAAATTGTTACATAAATATACAATGGAAGGGGAGGTTGATTGTTAACTAGACCTGAGCCTTAAATAGTAAATTTAATTACAGGTGAAGAGTTTTAGAATATATACAAACTAAAAATTAATTTTATGTTAGTAAATTTAGGTAAATACTAATTGTAAATGTGTTGGTCGTTTACGGATTAAAATCCGCTCTATTAATGTGTCAGTATTAGATATATACATTCATGGCATACAGAGAAGACCAGAAATTAAGGCTTTACGGACAATATTGGAATGCATAACTGGATATACAGGGTGATTCAGATCAAGATACCTTCCGGTATACCACGCGATACCTTGAGGTAAGCTGATCAAAAACTCCCCCCCCCCCCCCCGAAACCTTCCTTTAAGAGTTGTGACCAGTTGAAGATTTCGCCAATGTTCGTGAACCCTGATGGGAATAGATTTTGGTTATTGTTGGCTTTTTAAATAGCCAAGAATAGTAGCTGTCGAAAAGTGTATTTCTCTGTATTTGTTAATAAAGCATCTTTAAATTATTCTCAAATATTTCCAAAATTTTGATTTTTTTTACATACACATTTCGTAAACACCGTTATTTAGTTCAAAAACTATAGGGTGGTTCAAAAGTTATACTCATTTATTCCCATCAGGATTCACGAATATTGGCGAAATCTTCAACTGGCCACAACTCCTAACGGAAGGTTTCTAGGGGGGAGGG
This sequence comes from Dioctria linearis, assembly GCA_963930735.1. Lineage (NCBI taxonomy): Eukaryota > Metazoa > Arthropoda > Insecta > Diptera > Asilidae > Dioctria > Dioctria linearis. Next base: position 206,370,748 of record OZ005744.1, on the reverse strand, counting down.
GGGGGGGCAATTTTTTGATCAGCTTACCTCAAGGAATCGCGTGGTATACCGGAAGGTATCTTGTTCTGAATCACCCTGTATACTTGAATTGACTCATATTTTTCCCGTCTAATCAGAAGCAGAGTATCATTCTAATTGTTGTACTTCTTCTTATGGTATTTTTTTTATTTTTTTTTCTTAAGAATTTTACTTCTAAAATTCATAACTTTTCATCAATTGGGTCAAACTTACTCCAGCTTTATACACATGGTTAACAGTGGTACCTGTGTGTTTACGTACATATATGCAAGGGCAGATGTAGGGTGAGGGGGGCAGAGGCAATAACAACTATCCCATTGCTTTGTCCCGCTAAAAAAGGCGAGCTTGTAAATATACACAATTTAATTTGAATGTGGGGATCGGGACGGGACAATATAATGCTCATACCTGAGCTATTTGTATTACGATTATTAATTCATTCGAGTTGGTGGGTTGAGAGACGTTATAAAAGAATAATTGATTTTCTTCCCACATTTCTATTGAAACAGTGAAATAAGTATATAAATTCCTCTCCATTAAATATGTATGTATAGTACATACATACATATATACATAGGTACACACCTCTAATTATTGTAATATTTCATTTCATACAAATCCTTTACGCTCATCCACCCATCAATTCTGCTCCTTCATTCATTTGAGTTATATAGAAGACTTCAATGTATGTAGGTATACCGTATAGAAAACTTTAAATCAAAATTAAAGCGAAATTCTTCTCTTTGAATTGAAATTATCCTACCGAAATAAGCTTGTTCATCCCCTCCATCTATGCAGAACACTCCGTAAAGGATTCGAACTAAACTTCCAGTTATCCTTGACACAAATGTAGAATTAAGTACCCATGAACGTTCTGCACCGCAGGCAAGTCAGGTAAGTATTTCTTTTCACTTCTGACAGGCGAAGCGGCTTCTTCAAAAATATATTATATCCCTTCGCATACACGCCGGGAACAAGTAAATATTTAGAGCATTTAGATATTTCTAGTTGGATGGATAAAAGGCATTTCCATAAAAGATGTATGCACAGATGCAATTGGATTGATGCAGTATAGCTATATAGCTGTGTATAGAATAGAATCAGAAAATCTGCCGCTCGGTCTCCCCATTTGATATTCTGCACGAGTGATAGCAACTATACAGCACGTAGTTTCACCCATATCCCGATGTCCCGATGAGTTATGGTGAATTCCAATCCAAGCTAGCTCTGTGAAAACAAATCTTTTGTTTGGACTAGTTTCTCTCTACAAGGGTTCGTTTTCTTCCTTCGTCCATATCCCAACAGTAGAATTATAGAAGCAGCAGCAGTATAGTGTAGTATAGTAGCACGACCAGCAGTAGTAGTATCTATCCCCCCTTTGAAAGTGGGATGGAGGCTCCATAGAAATGTAGTCAACAGAGAAGGGTATCCCCTTTGAACGATTTCACATAGGGCACCAATATATCTTCTTGACATGGGAGCATATACTAACAAATCCTTATAGACGGCCTTTAGTGCGGTTTTGAAGGGCATATAATGTGGAATCAGCTCTCGCCGTCTTTGTTCACATAGGTAGTTATACGTTGTAAAAGGACCTACATTCGTGTATATATTCATCTAGATATAGTATGATACTCATCCTCCTGTCACATGTGCAACTCAAGCTTGATGTTCATCATTCATCATCATACCGCCCCTTCCTAACGCAAGCAAATTCGTCTTCTGACTTCTTTTGTATTTTTCCATTGATTCTCAACTGCTTCTATTGTGCGGAATATGCGAATTCGATAAGCTCCGTTGAGCAAGCATCGCTATATAAAATAACTTGAGATGCGGAAATAAAAGTAAGGGCGATACCAAAACAGGTCGCGCAACTACATAAAATATATCCTACTACAAAAGGAGTTTCAGATCGATAAACAAAAAAGGAAGGAGGGGGGGGGGGATATATGTGGCATACAAAAGAGGTGCGAAACAAAATGGATGAGTGCTCTAGCGATAACTTGCAAAAGACAAAATAACTTTCAAAAGAGTATTCCTGAGAGTTCTTTTGCACTATTCGGTTGAGGAATACCTTTTCTGTAACTTCGTTTGTTATTTTACATATAGATGGAAAGAGCGACAGAGAGAGATATATAATAATTTGTTGCTGTTCTGAGCGTTGTTACGTCGCTATATACTATTTGCAAAATCCAGGATACATTTAATGATAAAGCTTATAGAAGTAAGTGCCTCCGTAAAGTATTTCTCCAGATTTTCTGTAACCATCCAGAAAAGTTTCTTATTCTCAAAAGTGCAATTTATGAACTCGTTTTTGGAGGAAGTATGTACTTTTCAACACAGGACTGCCGTTTAGATAAAGTAGAGAGTTGGAATAACGTAAGAATTCGTCTGTTACCCTATAGTAAACTACAGAGCTGAGACGACTGACCGAATTTTTCATTGGGCCATTCTTTTTAACTTGAAGAAAAAAAATATTCAATTTTGAAAGTGACTTAAGTTTGCTGTAATACTTGGGAGATTGGGTATGCATGAAACTTACTGACTCAATCTCAAAGTATAAAAATTTAGTGCTTAACAGACAATGCCAAAATTTTAATTTTTTTTTTTTTAGGTCACAGGCGATTCTAGAACTTTGCAAATAACTAAGGGAAAAGAAAGAGGAATGCCCATTTTAGGGTCGACACTTCCAGACATGAGAGATGTCTTAAACGATGCATTATGATACTCTGAAATATTTTAATAATAATGTTTATTTCAATTAAGCGGGAGCATGCGGGGGGGGGCGTCAAAGCTTGATCTAGTACATTCTGTAAAATCTAGCACAGACTCGAATTCCTTAGGACCTGAGAAGAAGTTTGAGTACCCACACTTCTATACTCGGAAGCTTAAATACCTTTTTATAGCCATCCCCATACTCACTTTTTAGTGTTTTTCTCTTTTTTATTCGAACTGAGGTACTAGATTTTCTCACTTTAGATCGACTCTAACTAGGTAGGGTTCTGTCCGATCAGAAAACGGGTTTCACTGTTTGCCTCAGCTCATTACCAGCTACAATTTGTAGAAGAATTTTTCTCTGCATACTTTTAGGGTCGGGGTAGAAACCCTCAACGGATGGGTTGGGGTGGGGGTGGTTCCATGTTTCATATCAAATTAAAGGTCTCGCCGAGTACTATCGGGTGGTGTACTTTTTTCCTAATTTAGAAAACTTTCTCGAGGCGTTTTTGTCGACAGAAAACCAATTTTCATGCACTTGGGTCACAAAGACCCCAGCTACTTAAACTTAAGAGTAAAGCACAGTATAAAATACCAATTAAAGATTTTGTTATTATTATTACTTGGTGGGAGGATGCAAGACAGAGTTCCCGCCTCTTACTTAGTCACCACGACCTATTAGATCTTTTGTGACATTACCCCAAGTGCCCTAGGGCGATCATTCGATTCGAACTTAAGGTCTTTTGCAAAGATTATGATGTTCTTCGGGCCATCTTTGTAACATCTTCTGGCAGTAGATGTCTTAGCATAATTCGACACAGCGCTTCACAGTCACACAGGACGTGTTCAAGTGTTTCATCCAACTCCATACAGACGCGACAGGTGAAATCATCGACCGCACCCATCTTTTTAAGATGATATCTAATTTGGCAATTCACAGAAAAGGCATTGTTATTTGGAAAAGGAATGGACAACGTAGATATGACCATCCACATCCATCGGTGGCAAGCATTAACAGCAATACTCAGATTACAAATTTGAAAACTACAGTCAAACTCCATTAAAAAAAAAGCACTAAAAATTCACACTTTAAACCAGCATCTATTCAAAAGGATCAAATCAACTTCAAACCAAGTTCGCCTCATTGTCGCGCTTTATCTTTCTCCAATATCTCAATACAAAAGACAATTCATAAAAAAAAGTGTATACTCAGAGCAGAAAAATATCGAATTCAAATTACCCTTATCGATTGCAATTGCTGGCATTCACCCACAAAAATCCTTTTCGGCTGCCGCTCGACAAATTTAATCGCCTGCGGTTGTACATAATTAAAACAGTAGCGGGTAACAAACGTACCACAATGGGTGCCATTTGCATTTTTATGCTAAATAACAACAGAAAACGGCCATTATGGTGGGGATGACTGGCAAGGGAGCAATGTTTTTCACAACAAAAACAACGAAAAAAAGGATGTTCTTGCAACTAGATTCGAGGACGAAAAAGACGAGGAAAGAGTAAAGACCGCCGCCGGACGGAAAGAAGAGCAGAACAGGAGGCGACGTGCAATGTTAACTGCTTCCTGTTGTTGTTGTAGTTTTTCTTTTTGTTTGTGGCACAGCTTGTCGACCTCTTGTATGAGTACGGATTGTGTGTAATAAACATTTATGACAACTCTATAAATGCTCCTCTGCAGTCACTACTGTAGTCAGAGAGTTTCCAAGTAGTATAGTATAGTGAAAACCCATATTTAGAGACAGACGAATAGAGTTCGAAGCAAGCTTCTACAATGGAATGGGATGAAATGGTACAAGATTCTACAGTTTAGGTGGTCGAAGATTGGGTGGACCACCAAAACTGCACTTTTCTTCCCTTATCAGGCGGCCGAGCGTCATCATCAAATCCTTGCACTACAAATATACTCTATGGGCAAAATATCTTTTGACAATTTCTTCAGCATAGTTACTCTGCAGTTCACTGGTTTTTAAACTAGTCCAAGATGAAATTGCTATCCGCTAAGAGAATAAATAATGCAAAATTGAAAACGGTCCCGTTCGTATTCATTTCGGGTCGGGGTATACACTGGAGATGCTGTTCTCAGACGGAATACGAAATGACGAAAATGAAAATATGAGTTTAAGTCTGAGTGCCATAAAATGGCTCTGAATGCAAAACAAAGCTCTCCGAGATTTTATATTCAAATCTTCTTGGCCTTGTGGTCGTGTGCTCTTCTGATGAAATTTATTCAGTGATTAAAGGAGCTCTCTCCTATCTTCAAGTCGTCATCTAATAAATTTAACAGTTTTAGAAATTCAAGTAACATAAATCCTGGCAGCAAGAAATGGCTGTGGAATATTGATTGGATTTATACAGTTATTTTATAAGGATGGGTGATTGTGGTGCGAGGGGAGCGTATAATGTAATTAGATACAAAACAGTATCGTGATAAACAGTTAATTTATTCGGCAGTATTTAACAGTAGATCTGGAATAACAATGAGAGTATCATACCTTAACAACTAACGAAAAGCTCTCTTATCTGAAGCTGTTGACTGAGGTCAATCTGATTTAATGTTTAGAATTATTTTACTTGTGTTTGTGCAGCTGAAAAATTTGTTATTTTTATAGATCTGGAAAATAGGTGCAATCTAAAGCCAGGAAGCAGTATAGGCCAAGTACATGAAGAATCCTTACGTTTCCATTGTCCAGACCTAAGTCTACATAAGAGGAAATAATCGCAAGTATCAGACTGCGGATCGTTCATGTTAAATATCTTAAGAGGAGTATGACCGCCGCGCCGACTAAATAAAGGTCAGTCGTAGAATGGCATCTTTAAAAAAAAACTTCAGAAGGTTTATAAACAAGAATCTACAAGGTCTAAATCACTAGGCTTGATAAACCGAATAGATTGCCTCATTATTACTTGTATCAATCATGCTACGGCAATATGTCTGAATTTTATTAATTGGGCTTGTGGAACCTTCCGAAGCTAGAAGAAGAAGATTCGATTCTTTGATCCTCAAGTCATAATTGGCCTTTTCTTATATAGGGTATTCTGTAAGTGGTGTAATATCCGAAGGCTATGGATAGGTCATGCTTAGAATAGCAACAAATTGTATGGGTGGGGGACGGGAATGCAAACTGTTTCCGTGATAACGGGACTTAAAGATATTTGGGTATGTTTTTAAATATCACCCTATAACTTCTGAACGTCACACCCTATGATGATGATTTAAACGATTATCTATCTAAGAATGTTTAAATAATCCTTATAGGGTGTAACACTCAGAAGTTATAGGGTGATTTATAAAAACATACCCAAATATATTTAAGTCCCGCTATCTCGGAAACCGTTAGAATCCCCCCCCCCCACCCCTACAATTTTTGCTTGTCTATGCATGACCTGTGTGTAGCCTTCAGATATTACATCACTTATGGGATACGCTGTATTGCTCAGAAGATCAAACAGAGCTGACAGTGATCTAATCCAAGATCAATCAAAATGAAGGATTGAATGTGATCGAATGCAAAGAACTGCATAAAGTAATACAGAAACCTTTTTCAGTCGATCATAGTTAAAAAAAAGACCAGCTATAGAAATAGGAATAAATTTAGCAGAATTAGTTAGAGGGACTGAAGAGCTTTCCTAGAAAACGAGGACTTTTAAATGAAAAATACTGAAGTCCAATTCAGCAAACCTCACCACTTCTCACCTACCAAAATTATCGAGCTTAACAGTAATATTGTGACGCTAAGAAGACTCCTAAAGCAACCAGTTTGCCAAAGACCACCAGTGAAAAGAGGCAATTTCTTAGGAATTTCGGAAAAAACTCTCGAAAAATCAACATCTGTGCAGAACCTTCAAAGGCTAAAACGATTAATGAAGCGAAGATATTCCCACGGCTGCTGCTTGAACGAAATAGGAATCAGCTAGCAAAAATGTTCACTGTGCTAAGCTTAGATGGGTAAGTATGCTGCCTCTGCCGCATGAAACTTCCAGGTAGAATTATGGCGGGGGGCAGGAATGAAGTGCAACTTAAAACTCGAAAGCAGCACAGGCAACTCTTGAGGCACCACGTTTTTTTATTAGTTAATATGAGTTCCTTGATTATTCCAGGTTCAAGAATTGCGGTCTGTGTGTGTTATTTGTTCCACCGACTGTGAGGCAGCAATAGATTAGAATAGAATAGAATTTATTTCGGAAACGTACACAAGCTTGAAATCTTATTGAGTACAATAATTGTAGTGGTGTTAAAATGACATATATCAAAAATCAAAGAATATACAAAAAAAAGCACAGGGAACAGCTTGGGTACTATAGTTAAAGGAGGATGACAGCTGCTGGAGAGAATACGATTGTCTACGCAATCGAAGGCTTTCGAAAGGTTCAAAAGGCCAGGTAGTGACTTGCCTCGGTCCAAAGCCAATTTTATATCTGAGAATACTTTTAAGATCTCGGTTTCGCAGCTATGGGAAGGGTGGAAGCCCGATTACCAACTTGTTAATAAGTTGCAGGGTTCCACATAATGCAGTATTTGCTTGTATATAAGCTTTTCTAGTACTTTCGATAGAAAATATAATAACCTTATTGGCCTATAATCAGCGTGAGCTTGAGCTGGGGACTTCTTGGACACCGGCAGTATAGTTGCTACTTTCCAATCCCTAGGAAACGTGGATGACATTAGGTAAGTGTTAATGACATGTAAGATATACTTACCAATGTATGGGAATAAAATTTTGATGAACCACGTTGACAAGCTGTCTGGACCAATTGCATCAGACTTAATAGTACTGATGGCCACGGTAAGTTCATTTAATTCAGTCTCATGGAAAGAGAATGTGTTAGAAGGATTAGTGGTAGGAAGGAAAGTGGAGTTGGATAGTTATCGTAGGTATGTTTCCAGCGGAAATGAACAATTTATTTAGTTCGTCAGGCTTTAGACTGCAGGGTCCATGCTGCTAGCCTACAATAACTAATGATGGAGGTGCCATCTGTCGGTCATTAAAATAAGTTCATTGTTTAGGGAAGCTGTAATTTTGTGGTTATCATCGATGTTAATTTTGGGTGAAGTCTCTGTTTACCCCCCCCCCCCCAAACACAAATATTTCGCCGTATTATGCTGCCGGAAAAGAGAGGGGGTCAGCGTCGTAGGTAATATGGGAGCGAAAAAGCTATAAAGCGTTTTTAATTTAAAGTTAAGTAATTAATGACTGATAAAAAAAACACTCACCAAATTCAATTAACATGAAAAATACTTAGAAAATTCCAACCCCCTTTGCTTTCGAATCACTTTTATAACTTACCTACTTAAATAAGTCTCGTATTTTTGTATATTTTTCGTCCTTTGAGCTTTATCTGACAGGCATATTTTTCCTGAATACTGATGCCAATTTAGGTAAGAAAATGCCAAGGGAGCGAAACTGTGATTGTCTTCTAAACAGTGAATAAATAACAGGAACCAACTGAGCACTTGAAAAAAGCCTTTGGTTATGACCAAAGTTTCCTTCGTTCATTGTTGTTTATAATGAACTACGTCCTCCCCTATACAATAATAATTTATTTATATACCGAAATACATACATACACACCACTAGCAAACCTGGATACACAGTAAATATACCAAAATGCAGGGTGAGTAGAAAGTTTTACTTTTGCTCTGCCAGTGGAAACTTTTCGAGATGATTAATTTGAATGGCAGCACTTTAATAGTCCGCCTTCACTTTGCACCTGCCCTCCGAATATTAACAAACAAAATAACTTCAGCTCTTGTGCCAAAAAAGATGGCAGGATTCTTCGTTCCATTACCTACCTACTCTCTTTTGTGACTAGCGAAGAGGAGCTAATGAAAAGTTTCCTTTTTGGACAAGGAGATGTCCAAAGTTCGGTTAGTGGTTCTAACAAGAGTAACAATGCCTTCAGTTCTCTCACTGTTTGTTGTGGATACTTATATAAATATAGAAAGGTAGGAAGCAGTTCTTTTGACGTAGTTTCAGGTGTTGTCTCTGGCACCCTGGCATTATTGTAAGAATTAGAACCGCAGATAAAATTATTTCGGGCTTTCGAACTTGATGAATGTCGTATTAAGTGGTGAATTACAGGCTTAATTGAGCAATTAATTGTTTTAAATTAAAAATTAATTCGGAGTGAAGAGAAGATTATGGTTTTGTGGCAAGTTTTAAAATCGATATTGGATGCCAGTTGGAGGAATGTGGAGACTTGATATTGTTTTGCCAGTTCAGTTATGAGTTATATATTAGAGACATCCTTAAAATAATTTTATAATGGTTCCGTCATAAGCGGAGTGATTTATGGCAATATTTTCAATAAAGGAGTAATAAGAATTTTATGAATCCTCAATAGAATTATTTCCGGTCCCCTAAAATTATCGAGTAATTACCATGAATCAAATTCATAATCATAATAAACGCCTTAAAAATTGAATAATTCATGTAGTGTGTTTCATAAGTGGAGAAAAATGTGAAGGAGGTGATTGTCTTACTTAACTTCTCAATCTATCTTCACCTTAGAGGTTTTGAACGTTTTTTTTCGTGTTGAATAAGTGGATTGGATTTTTGTATTATACAGAAAGAGACTTTTGAACCTACCACCTTCTTCTATGTTGGCTCTATTTTTAGAGTTGCACACTCTAAGGGTGCCAATGGGACCCTATTACTAAACCTCCACTATACGTCCGTCCGTCTGTCTGTCAGCGGACTGTATCTCATGAAAAGTAACAGGTAGGCAGTTCAAAATTCACAGAGTGTGTATTTCTATATCCGATATAGCAACAAATTATAAAAATTAAATTAAATTAAATAAAAAATTAAAGGGGGCCCAAAATCAAGAAAGCGATTTATTCGGCGGTTTTTGCTCGGCCTTAACAACCGCTATATCTCTTGAACCGTAATATGTAAACACATGAAATTTTCATAGAGTTGGTAATATTAGCTGCTATAGTAATAAATAATGAAAATAAAATAAAGTTAAAGATTAAAGCGGGTCACCGTAAGAATAAACTTTTGCTTTGGCTCGATCTAAAAAATACATAGTTTTAAATCTTGTACGATGGTCCGGAACCTTTTGTGTACGAGTCCGACTCGCACGTGTCTGGTTTTATTTAAACTCTTCATAA
>OZ005744.1:206166105-206360686 GCA_963930735.1 Dioctria linearis | reverse complement strand
ATCCTCAGGTCATAATGGCTTTTTCTTATACACGGTGTTCTGTAAGTGGTATAATATCCTAAGGCTATGGATAGGTCATGCTTAGAATAGCAATAAATTGTATGGGTGGAGGAGGGGAATCCCAACAGTTTCCGTGATAACGGGACTTAAAGATATTTGGGTATGTTTTTAAAGATCACCCTATAACTTCTGAACGTTATACCCTATGATGATGAGTTAAACGATTATCTATCTAAGAAAGTGGGTGTAACACTCAGAAGTTATAGGGTGATTTATAAAAACATACCCAAATATATTTAAGTCCGCTATCTCGGAAACCGTTAGAATTCCCATCCCCCCACCCTTACAATTTTTTGCTAGTCTAAACATAACCTGTTTGTAGCCTTCAGATATTACACCACTTGCGGGATATCCTGTATTGCTCAGATGATCAAACAGAGCTGACAGTGATCTAATCCAAGATCAATTAAATTGAAGGATTGAATGTGATCGAATGAAAAGAACTGCATAAATTAATACAGAAACCTTTTTCAGTCGATCATAGACTTGTCACATAGTTAAAAAAGGCCAGCTATAGAAATAGGAATAAATTTAGCAGAGCTATATGTATGTAGTTTAAAGGAAAGTCTAAGTCAGGGACTGAAGAGCTTTCCTAGAAAACGAGGATAGTTAAAAGAAAAATACTGAACTCCAATTCAGCAAACCTCAGCACTTCTCACCTATACCAAAATTATCGAGCTTAACAGTAATATTGTGACGCTAAGAAAACTCACAGGATCGCTAAAGATTGCCAAAGACCACCAGTGAAAAGAGGTAATTTCTTAGGAATTTCGGAAAAAATTCTCTAAAAATCAACATCTGCGCAGAACCTTCAAAGGCTAAAATGATTAATGAAGCGAAGATATTAGCACGGCTGCTGCTTGAATGAAATAGGAATCAACTAGCAAAAATGTTCACTGCGCTAAGCTTACATGGGTAAGTATGCTGCCTCTGCCGCATGAATTATGGCGGGGGGGGGGGGATGACGGTGCCACTTAAAACTCGAAAGCAGCACAGGCAACTCTTGATGCACCACATTTTTTTATTGGTTAATATGAGTCCGTTGGTCATTCCAGGTTCAAGTATTGCGGTCTGTGTGTGTTATTTGTTCCACCGACTGTAAGGCAGCAATAGATTAGAATAGAATGAACTTTATTTCGGAAACGTACACAAGATTGAAATCTTATTGAGTACAATAATTGTAGTGGTGTTAGAATGACATACATCAAAAATCAAAGAATATACAAAAAAAAACACAGGGAACATCTTGGGTACTATAGTTAAAGGAGGATGACAGCTTCTGGAGAGAATACGATTGTCTACGCAATCGAAGGCTTTCGAAAGGTTCAAAAGGCCAGGTAGTGACTTGCCTCGGTGCAAAGCCAATTTTATATCTGAGAATACTTTTAAGATCTCGGTTTCGCAGCTATGGGAAGGGTGGAAGCCCGATTACCAACTTGTTAATAAGTTGCAGGGTTCCACATAATGCAGTATTTGCTTGTATATAAGCTTTTCTAGTACTTTCGATAGAAAATATAATAACCTTATTGGCCTATAATCAGCGTGAGCTTGAGCAGGGGACTTCTTGGACACCGGCAGTATAGTTGCTACTTTCCACTCACTAGGAACGCAGATGACATTAGGCAAGTGTTAATGATATTTTGGGGAGTTTTTATTATATTTCTTAATTATGCCGAAACCCCTAAGCGGCATAGAGACTATAAGAGTAGCGTCTTCTGATAAGTAGTAACTCGGGCTGAAGCCGCAGCGTAGCTCATATCTTCGTCAGAGATCTAAAGGATCGTCCTAGAGTTAGTAGCTCTGGCCGAAACTAGAGCACAGCCAATGACTTCGATATAGAACTGGAAAGTTGTTCTTGAATTGATAGTTCTAGTCGAAAGGAGAGCTCCGCTAATGACTTCGATTATCTTCGACAGAACTGATCTGCTGTAGACACCTGAAATGGTTGGCTCGTACCCCACCAATGGAGTTACGTAGGCCAAATCGGAGCTATTTCGACTGGATGGAAGTCGAAGGATTTAATACCACAGAATGTCTTCAGTGATAATGTCAGACACCAGATTATCAGGTTACTACAGTAAGAGACGTCTTCTAGTAGCGTCGTCTGAATTAAGTACGTGCCGTCTGCAGAAGGTACTTCCCTGTCACTATAACTAATGTTAACTGCTGGATGTGCCATCTGTCGGTCATTAAAATAAGTTCATTGTTTAGGGAAACTGTAATTTTGTGGTTATCATCGATGTTAATTTTGGGTGAAGTCTCTGTTTACCCCCCCCCCCCCCCCCCCACAAACACAAATATTTCACCGTATTATGCTGCCGGAAAAGAGTGGGGGTCAGCGTGGTAGGTAATATGGGAGCGAAAAAGCTATAAACCGTTTTTAATTTAAAGTTAAGTAATTAATGACTGATGAAAAAAAACTCACCAAATTCAATTAACATGAAAAATACTTAGAAAATGCCAACCCCCTTTGCTTTCGTATCACTTTTATAACTTACCTACTTAAATAAGTCTCGTATTTTTGTATATTTTTCGTCCTTTGAGTTTTATCTGACAGGCATATTTTTCCTGAATACTGATGCCAATTTAGGTAAGAAAATGCCAAGGGAGCGAAACTGTGATTGTCTTCTAAACAGTGAATAAATAACAGGAACCAACTGAGCACTTGAAAAAAGCCTTTGGTTATGACCAAAGTTTCCTTCGTTCATTGTTGTTTATAATGAACTACGTCCTCCCCTATACAATAATAATTTATTTATATACCGAAATACATACATACACACCACTAGCAAACCTGGATACACAGTAAATATACCAAAATGCAGGGTGAGTAGAAAGTTTTACTTTTGCTCTGCCAGTGGAAACTTTTCGAGATGATTAATTTGAATGGCAGCACTTTAATAGTCCGCCTTCACTTTGCACCTGCCCTCCGAATATTAACAAACAAAATAACTTCAGCTCTTGTGCCAAAAAAGATGGCAGGATTCTTCGTTCCATTACCTACCTACTCTCTTTTGTGACTAGCGAAGAGGAGCTAATGAAAAGTTTCCTTTTTGGACAAGGAGATGTCCAAAGTTCGGTTAGTGGTTCTAACAAGAGTAACAATGCCTTCAGTTCTCTCACTGTTTGTTGTGGATACTTATATAAATATAGAAAGGTAGGAAGCAGTTCTTTTGACGTAGTTTCAGGTGTTGTCTCTGGCACCCTGGCATTATTGTAAGAATTAGAACCGCAGATAAAATTATTGCGGGCTTTCGAACTTGATGAATGTCGTATTAAGTGGTGAATTACAGGCTTAATTGGCCAATTAATTGTTTTAAATTAAAAATTAATTCGGAGTGAAGAGAAGATTATGGTTTTGTGGCAAGTTTTAAAATCGATATTGGATGCCAGTTGGAGGAATGTGTAGACTTGATATTGTTTTGCCAGTTCAGTTATGAGTTATATATTAGAGACATCCTTAAAATAATTTTATAATGGTTCCGTCATAAGCGGTGATAAGTGATTTATGGCAATATTTTCAATAAAGGAGTAATAAGAATTTTATGAATCCTCAATAGAATTATTTCCGGTCCCCTAAAATTATCGAGTAATTACCATGAATCAATTTCATAATCATAATAAACGCGTTAAAAATTGAATAATTCATGTACAGCGTGTTTCATACGTGGAGACAAAAATGTGAAGTAGGTGATTGTCTTACTTAACTTCTCAATCTATCTTCACCCTAGAGGTTTTGAACGTTTTTTTTTTTCGTGTTGAATAAGTGGATTGGATTTTTGTATTATACAGAAACAATGCCGTAACAATCTTTTTTTTTAATTTATTCTTTGAAATTTTTCCTATTTCTAATTCAGAACACAAATGTAAAATTTAATTTAATTACGGATTGACAATTCTGTTAGCCAATTGATTGTGTCACAAGAAACTCAAATTTGAGAACTATATTATTAATAATAATAATAATAATAAAGTCCGAAGTCCGAATGTTCTAACAGATGACTGATCTTCCTCTTTACTACTGCTAACAACCATTCGCTTCTTTCTGTTTCAGGTACCCTATTTATAGGCCATTACTAGCTGACGGACATCTTGGCACAGTACTACGGCAAAGATGATCTAATAACCTATGTTAAGTTCACTTTGACTAGGGTTCGCAAGAGGATACCAGTGTTAGCTCTGTTCCAGACACTCCCGCTGAAGCGAAATAGGGTCGGTTTGGCCTCAGCACTACGCTCTCAATAGTAGAGCATTACTTGCTTGAACTGCGCAATATCGACTGGCCGATTGAAAAGGAGGTCCGCCACGTCTCGACTGATTTCTGCCACGGGCTGCCAGTTGTCCATGCTACCCCTAGTTGTATTTCTTTTATATTAAAAAACAATTTTGGGACGGTAAGTAGACTCGTTCCGAGACAGCTATAACCAGCGCACTTGCATTCCAGTTACTACGCCAGTCTCGATGGCAATATACAATCCCATCAACGAGCTCAGTTCTTGGTCGAACGGCATTCAAGCGTCTACGATGTTCTGTCATGACTTGTTAACGCTTCTAGACCTGAACACCACAAAGTTGGGCTCTGTTGTACAAACAGATTGCGCTGAATATCATCAGTCATCCCAGACAACGAGACTCACTTATCCGACATCGGTCATGTAGCAAGACTGAAGCATTCCTTGAACTCAAGTCTAAGTTATTCCCTAAACTTACGAACTATAGCAAGGATTGGCGTCACGATAAGATGCATTCCTCGAACTCAAGATCTATGCCTTCCCCAAATGACAACGCTATAGTTAAAGGGCTAGTCTGGCTAAAACCAATGAACTATATACAAGCATTAGTACCCTCTGGTTCCCACACCGTCATTGACAGTTTACATAAAAAGAGAACTTGACTCCACGAGTAATCACAAAATTGCAATTATAGAACGTAGTTGAAGTGTCAGAGGCGTGATCTGGACGTCATGAAAATTTTAGTGACAAATTAAACAGCAATTAAAAATTAATTAATTAATAAAATAATTGACACCTGGGACAAACCCCACAATAATATATAGAGTGTGATTTAACAAAAAAAAAAATGTTCTTCTTTCATTACAAATGGGACACACATGAACGGAAAAAGGAGTCTTAACCAATTTATACTTGGAGGACCGAAGAGATTTCTGAAGGTATAAGAAGTCACCTTCGTGCAAATTAATCCCATTAAAACTGAGAGAAAGAATACAAAGCCTTTCATCCACTTTATCCAAAGAGAAGTTTCAAAATTACTTTCACAAGCACGTTGTTCGCATTCCTTTCCCGTATGTAGGACAAATATGGACTTTTAATTCTTTAATTAAATTTGCTATTGTATGTGTTGCACATATAATTTCTACAAACATATCCACAGTAGATGGAGCCACATATACCTATCTACCTCATCTACCATAGGTAGGTTGCCACCACTGCCAGCTGTTTGTGACACCCGATGTCAACCCTTTCATGAAACATGACGACGATGAAAGTATGAGCATGTAGGTATGTTTGTATAGGAACGTATTTTGCGGGCTGCGAAGAGAGCAACACACACACACATACACACTCAATCATAGTGCGGCAGTGAAATTAATTTTTCGGTTAAAATTATTATTCGAACATGTGTCGCAATGCTAATGTATATTTGTTTGCTTGTTTGTTTGTTTGGGTGTAACAGCACCAACCTGGCTGATATTTATGAAGATTTATTGCCGGAAAATCAATGATGAAAATAAAGCGCCACCACGTCACAGAACGGTGAAAGGATCTTACAAGAAAGCGCAGAATGAGTGGCAGTGCTTTCAGAATTTCCCTTCGTCACAGTGTGATAATTTTATGAAAAACCCTCAGGAGGCGAAGAAGGAGACGGCAACAGCAAAAGGATGAAAAGATTTCCTGGATGCGACGGGCTGTCTTAACTGTCTCACTTAGGGAAAATGTGTCAGATTTGATTTTGCGTTCCCAAATGACTACTCCTCCTCGTTGCGTTATTGTTCGTTACTGGTGCGAAAATCAAGTAGACAACTGCGACCTATTATTATCGTTACGATGAAATGCACAGAGTGAGTGTGACTGTGAATGCTTGTCCTAATACGATGGGCAAATCCGTTTCAAGGAAATCTCATGATGCTAAGTGCCTTCTTTGGGATCATTCATAAACTTTCTTAGATATGAACACAGTTTGCCTTTCACTATACATATACGTTTATACGGGGGAGCTTCATCCCGGATATGTCTAGTAGGAGCAAATTTAAGCAATGAACTGTGGATTACACCTTTGCTCCTGTTCTAATTGTCGTACAAAATGGGGCTATTAGCTTTTGTGGCACTATAACAACTTCCCACATAAAGTTCATATGGTGCTCTTGGGTTGGAAGATTTATCCGACTACCCATAAATAGCATTCCCCCACACTCTCTGTGCCTATTTGAAATTTTAGTAATCGCTTAAGCTGGATATTGCTTGTAACACGTTTACGACACTCACTTCTTAGCTCTCCCCTCCCATACATCCTGTAAGAACCAAACAAAACCGCCCAGCCGCCGCCGTCGTCATCAACATTTGATTTTCGCATAAAATTATAATTAGTATGCCATAAGCAGAATTGCTCCCTCCCTCCCCACAACCCTTCCCTATTACCTCAGCCAGCCAACCACTAAATTCACTCACCCTTCTATGCCACGCTTATTTGTTGGTAGTAAATGTTGTGCTCAAAGATTTCGGGGCAGGATAGTCAGTGTCGCGTGATTGAGTTTGCGATAAATAAATTTGATTTTCCTCCGTAATTTGTAATGGGGTTAGAACGAGTGTACTAATCAGATGAATCCCCGCATACCATGGAAAATATGTGTAGGGACTCCACACCCTTATTGACTTGGGCAGATCGTTCATAAATCTGTACTCTTGGAACAATTGGGACGACATTTCCAGGTGATGACGGCGGCACATGTTTATTGCGGACAACGCAAATAAAATATGCTTCCCCGTTCGTTGGACAGCAGCACATACGTACAGAGGGCGGCTACTATGTATAGGGTAGAGATGAGCACGTTTCTCACCTAACCTCGATTTCTACAGCTGTTGGTGTACCAGTGCGCTAGCTAGTTAGCTATCTAGCTAGCTGTAACAGTGCTTACGCGGTGCACTCTATCGAAGGGAACAATCTGCTCTGGATTTATTGCCAGAGGAGGTAAATAAAATCCTACGTGCAATTGTGAACACCATAAATTTCTGACGTGTCTTAAAGTTAATTCCAAATTAATTGTTTATTCGATTTACTGTATGAAGAGGAAGAGAGAAATTTCATAGTGAACTGAAATAAGGAGGCTAATGAACTTTTACAGTTATCAATTTTGTTTAGCAACCAGAACAAATGTGGGGTCATTGATTACATGAATGTAACCCCAGTAAAATTTTAGGCCAACGAACCGGAAGAATAACAACTTCTGAACATCATTAATTAGAACAAGGAGCTGTTTCGCTTCAAGTCTTTCATCTTGTTTTAATTACTTCGAGACGAGTTAAGCTGATTGCATATGTTTGTGAACAGTCCTTAGATACTTCTGTCCAACTATTAATATGAGCCTACTTTTTTCCAATAAAAGATTTAAACAGAAGAGCTTTAAAATTTGAACACGAGATTGGTACACACTCTAATTCTGATTACGGTTGTATCTGGCCTCTTTCAGACGAGGCGGACAGAAAAAAGTAAGAAGAAGATCCTAAAGAAGATCGAAAACACTGAATACAGGCTGTTGAATACCCATGTAAGTTAAGTTAAGTTAAGAAACCAATGAAGTGAGTGTCTACTTAGGTGATCAGAACAGCAGTCGCAGAAACTATCCTAGCGCGTGTTGTGCATTTTCGAAGTTGACTCCCAATAGCCTAAGCGATCTGATACTGGCTCATAAAAAGAGACAAACACAGATCTAGGAAGCCGCAACTATTTCCAAAGGAAAAAGATGACCAGCTCCTTGACAAGTTCGACCAGACCCTCAGGGTAAATAATGACAGTTCAATTATGGAGACCGCAATTGATTCTGGTGTACTTGAAAGAAGTTTACGGAGGAAAGTCAGGTTATTTGCCAGCAACCAATCGATACGATCCGATTCGCCGTAGGATGCTTTCAGGAGAGGAGTCTTTAAAGCGATTTGTGAATAGAACTTCACACAGGATTTTCTAAAGAAGTATACTTCTTATCTATAATTTAATGAAAATCATTGGGATAACTGTAGTTTACAAATCGTCGGAACAGATGTCATCTTGAAGCTTTTCAGAATTTTCTTTACTATAAATTGATAGGAAATTTTGAGTCATCAGTGGGATTATTGGTTACTTCGAAATGGCGTGAAAATTTAGTCACACCATGACGGAAAAGTTCTATAACGGAAAAGTCCATTGAGATAGCTCTCTGTTTCATTACGAAGAAAATAAATTTTCGAAGAATGAATCTGACCCTTATTGGGTCTACATGGTTCGAATTAAAAAAAAAAGTAAAAAATCTTAGAATTGCACTAGACAAAAAACTGGCCCGGAGACCACACTCGGAGGATGCAAATCTCGTAAGGACTTCGCTTAGTGGTGAAAATCAAATCAATACGTTAAGAAAGAGATTCTTAAATCTCCAATCATCCTCTAGATTTACATATGCAAGTGTCACCTAACCTATATTAATCCAATCACTGGAAAATATTGGACAAGTTGTAGCAAACGTGCATGACCACACTGAGATAGTTTCACCGAGAAATCCAATTTCAACCTTATTTATACCTCAGATAAATCCAAACTAGTCCTAGGAATATCATCATCAAAATCTCATTCTTTCTTAACACTTAAAACTAGTGAGAATTTATCATTCACCTCATAAACGAAACATAACACTCAAAATTGCTGATTTTAGCCTAGCTCAGCAAGACCAATTTTGTTTATAAGAGACATGTGTGTATATGTACAGGCAATAGATATTTACCAACAGTACTTAAATAGGATGCCACGTAGTCTAGATATAACAATAATGTCAAAAAACAAATATCTTCGAAGGAAAGGAAATTGCTTTCACAGCTGAATTTGCAATAATTTCATCCTATACAGAGCTATCAGAGAATACCTATACCTATACATGTACACCCTGTTGATTTGCTTAACATCAACTAGTCCATATATTGGTCTCTTCAGTGCCGCTTTGCTCCCTCCCCCGCACTATCCTATTCGATCAAATTCGAATCGAAAGTACCAAACATAATGCAATATGGATCGTATTAGGAACTTTGTAAGCATTTCTCCATTTTCCATATAATATTCGGCCGATGAAGGCGATGTCGACGTCTATGATGGTGGTGGAATGAACTCCACCAACAGCAAACTAAACCCGAACTCCAAACTCGGTTGAGGATAATAATGTATGTTCGCCCCATAGTAAGCTGCTGATATATACGAGATAACTTCTGAGCCACCCATTACAAGTGCTCCCATGAAGCTGCTTATTCTATGGATGTTTAGAGACGTTGGCAAATGTGAATATATTTCCCGTCATGCCGTTATGGTAATATCTCTTGGCACTCTGGAGCCCTTCGGAAGATCCTTAAACGAATGTGTGATATGTTTTTATCCTAGGCCATAACTCTAAGTGAAGGGGGGTAAGGACTTTGGGAGCCCATCATATAGGGATAACACATATTATAATCGACATACATACACACATAGCTATATCGAAGGTGAAGATTTCTTTGAAGTCTTTTACATCACCAAAAAGTACTTAAATCGCTTTGATAGAGGTTCCTTTTAACTGAAATTATTATTGAAATTAACCTCTTAGTCCTTACTAAATCTCCATCTGTATAGGAAAAAGGTTACTGAGGGCTCGCTCAATAATTTGAATCTAAAACAGTAAAAAATTGAAAAACCGGAAACAAAGTGGTATGCGTAAATAAATTGCAATTTATCTGATATGAAATTGAATATGGCTAGAGTCCAGAGTCATGGAAGGAAAATTGTAACCACACCCAGCAACAGACCTGCATCCATTTTTTCGGAAAAGTTTTCGTATTCTGCTGATAAGTCGACGTCCGATTCCATTTTACAGGATACAGCTACTACCAAACTAAAGAAATTTACTTGCAGGTACTTAACTTGCATTCTAGAGACGTGAATATGTTGCTGGCTCCACCCCTATAAGATTGCATTTAGCGGAAACGATACAATGGTCGTAACCTCAAGAGGGGGTATAAAATTCGATTGAATCACATCTTCATGCATACAAAATCGAATATAAGTGTCCATAAAAGGAAGCATCTTCCTGATAGTAAAACAGGTAAAGCAAAGTAAAGGTATAAAGTCAAAGTGCCCTCCATCTCCTTCCGTTCCAGATCTTCAATATTATTCGAAATGATAAGGGCAGGTAGCAGAGAAGGAGAGAGGGGGGAAGTGATTTTTCTTCTTTCAGTTATTATAATTCATGTACGCGATTCAAGTTCACAAAACGAGAAAGTTTCGAGTTCAATTTTAGTCAAGGATTTTCATGTTCTTCCTTGAATTGAATTTTCTCGTCTTATTTTCTGTTGTTTTTGTTGTTGTTGTTGTCTTCTTTTCACGTAAATTTTTTACGAGAATTTGAGAGTTTTCTTGTTAAAGTTAGTAGTAGTAATGCAAAAATATATCTAGAGACTCAATTTTTAATGGTTCCAACGATGTCTCGTCTGCACAAAAAAAAACGGAATTGAAGTTATGGAAAAGATTTTTACTGACGTTTCTTGGAAGGTAGTAAAAAATATTAAGAGCACTCGGTATTTACTACCTGTGCTTCTATTCTAACGACAAATGTGATAAATTTTGTTGGGAATCATCAGAATTATGGTATTTAACGATTAAAGTAATTCTCTACGTTATTTGATTTAACCAATCAGAACAAATTTGTTGTTGAAATATAAATTTGTTTATCACGGCCTCCTTGCCTCTTTCAGTCCACCACAAGGAATTATTCCCTCTGATGATAATTCGCAATATTTATACATAGATACTTGTCTTCGAAGCTCTCCTAACTTTTCATTGGAGAGTTTATTATAAAATCCAGTTGGTAAACGTAACTACAACTCTCAAAATTTCTAACATACAATCGCAAGTTCAGTTCTAGGCGGAGATATTTCTCCGAATTTTCAAAAGAACAATCCCACAAACCAGATATTTAGGTGTAAATGTATTTAAATAAACTTCTTTAAGTATAATAAAATAAGTAAAAATCGAGTTTTCAAACAAAACTGAGGCCAAGCCGCATGAAAAAGTAGAAAATAAACCTTTTTTCACACATAGAGGTGGACTCAGATTTTTTGATTGGGACATTTCTCTTGAATATTCTTTCTCTTCATGCATCATATCACTGATTACCTCTGATTGATCATACTGAAATATATCGGTGATTGTCAGAGAATAAAATCTGAGTCCACCTCTGTGTGTGAAGAAAAGTTTATGTTCTTCTTTTTCATGCGGCTTATTTTATTTTCTGCCTATTTCACGTTAACTAAATTGTTGCATGGAGATATTATAAAACAATTTTTAAGTCATGTTTGGTGCCGATCCGAAAACAAAAATTTGTCGAGTATCAAATCGTTGAAGTACTGCAACGGTTTTCTGAAATTCGATTTTTTTTAAACAGCGCTTTTTATTAGTTGTATTCCAACTTGAGCTCATATAATATGAATTTTCCCGATTTTCCATGTTTTCCACAGACTTTTCCCATTACTATGAAATTTTTTTAAAAATTTACATGAATTTTCCTCGATTTTTCATGGAAGTTTTCAGGATTGTTGAAGAGAAAGTATTGATGCCAGTAGGACAGAAAAAAAATGATTCCGCATAGCTTATAAAACTTTTTTGTCGGAAAAGTCGGAAAATTCCGGAAATTTTTGGAAAATTTTCCAGAAAAATTGGAAAATTCTGCATTTTTCCTGAAACAGATTTATCACTTATCATATCGATGAAAATTTGTCCGATGACTTTCCCGCTTTTCCTGGTTTTCCATGGCATTTTCCACAAAAGCAAGTTTATGCAACTCATTTCGCTCTACAACTTTGTCTTAGGTTGCAAAACGCTCAAACGCTTCCTTGGTCTGAAAAACTTCGGAAAAGCATTTTACATGAATTTTCCTCGATTTTTTCTGCAAGTTTTCACCATTGTCGGAGAGAAAGTAATGATGCCAGGGAACTTGATCCTGCATAATTTAGAAAACTTTTTACCGGAAAATTTTCCGGAAAAGTCGGAAAATTCCGGAAAACTGCATTTTTCCTGAAACGGATTTATCACTAATCAAATTTGTACCAAATTTTCCCGATTTTTCCCGATTTTCCGGGTTTTCCATAAGAGTTTCCGGTTCAAATTTTGATAGATTAAATTGTTTCGCGACATGAACATGTGTGCCAAATGTCAGCTCGCAGTGATGACGAAAAGTGACAATACGAGAGTGTCAAAAATAGTAAAAAATAAATATACAGACAAATTCGTGTACGAGTTAAAGGTAATGGCCTCAAAAAGGACTCTAAGGGACATCTTTCATAAAAAGAACAAAAAGTAAAGGACCAAGATGACTCCTCTGTGGAACACTAATAAGATTTCAATCAGAAAAAAAATTTTTTATGAAAAACAAAACGATCTTTTCAGGTATTATATACTTCATCGAACATCTTTCTGAAGGCAGTTTATTTTTCAATCATTATAGCGTAGCAACTCTAGCACAAAAGATCCTAGGTTACCGTTCTTGTTTTCAGGCTAGAGAAAAAATATGGGGTTGTTTTTCAACGTTTTTATACCCTAGATGAAATCATAGGTTTAGTAATTCCATTTGGAACGCACAAAAATAATGCTGGTAGAGCAACTCGATAACGCTTTACTTACAAAGCTGAAATATTTTGCACACGAGCTTTCTAAAAAAAAAAGTAAATTTAAATTCGAAAATAGGACCAATTGGGCAACTATTTATTAGCGTTGCCATATACAAAAATTTCGTTTTTCACTAAATATTTGGACATTTCCTAGGAAAACGTCTACGTAGAGAACTGAAATTTGGTGCATGATGTTTTCATAGCAATAGTAAATAAAATTTCAAAAATGTACTAAATCGGGCAACCCTTTCTTGATGTTGCCATATAAAAAATTGGATTTTTACATATACATACTGTGAAAATGATCAGTCAGTTTTATGTACTGAAAATTTCTTCAGACTATGAAATCCTACGTAATTGGTTGTAGCCATTTTTACTGTCCGACGAACCGTTCTATAGAAATATATGCGGAAAACCAACATCAAAAATCAAATTTGCACAGATGGGATATCATACGAAATTACCATCATAATTATCATCATAATCATCTAATTATAGTGGCGGCACTGGATTGAGTTGAATTTTATGAAGTCTTGTTGAACTTTATTTGAATTGTAGTTAGTTGAATTAGTTATTTTTAAGAACTGGATTTATAAGGAATTGATTTTTTTTAGTTTTAAGCATTATATATTGAAATAAGAATGTTATATTTGAGTTGGAAAAGTTGAGTTGTAGTTTTACAACCGGTTTTCGCTTGAGCACAAATCTCACAAAGCGATTAGATAAAATTTGTCATTTCATTATTTTGCTAGACAGCTTGATGGTCATTCTAGTTTTTTGAGGCCATTCCCTTTAACTCGTACACGAATTTGTCTGTCTATTTAGATATTCCTTTTTTACTATTTTCGACACTCTCGTAGACCCACTTTTCGTCATCACAGCGAGCTGAAATTTGGCACAAGTGTTCATGTCGCGTGACAATTGAATCTATCAAAATTTCAACTGGAAATTTGCATGGAAAATCCGGAAAATCGGGAAAAATCATTTGAAAATTTGGTACAAACTTAATTAGTGATAAATCCGTTTCAGGAAAAATGCAGAGTTTTCCGATTTTTCCGGAATTTTCTGACTTTTCCGGAAAATTATCCGGTAAAAAAGTTTTCTAAATTATGCAGGATCAAGTTCCCTATCAACTGGCATCATTACTTTCTCTCCGACAATGATGAAAACTTACAGAAAAAATCGAGCAAAATTCATGTAAACCGCTTTTCCGGAGTATTTCCGACCAAGGAAGCGTTTGAGCGTTTTGCAACCTAAGACAAAGTTGTAGAGCGAAATGAGTTGCATAAAGTTGTTTGTGGAAAATTCCATGGAAAACCAGGAAAAGCGGAAAAATCATCGGAAAAATTTTCATCGATATGATTAGTGATAAATCTGTTTCAGGAAAAGTGCAGAATTTTCCACTTTTTCTGGAAATTTCGGAATTTTCCGACTTTTCCGGACAATTTTCCGACAAAAAAGTTTTATAAGCTATGCGGAATCATTTTTTTTCTGTCCTACTGGCATTAATACTTTCTCTTCAACAATCATGAAAACTTGCATGAAAAATTGAGGAAAATTCATGTAAATTTTTAAAAAAAAATCATAGTAATAGGAAAAGTCTGTGGAAAACATGGAAAATCGGGAAAATTCAGTAAATCAGTGTCTTTTCAGCCGTCATAATATTATTATAAAATATCTCCATGCAGCACGTAATAACAATTAGTTAACGTGTAAAAGGCAGAAAATAAAATAAGTAAAAAACGAGTTTTCAAACAAAACTGAGGCCAAGCCGCATGAAAAACTAGAAAATAAACTTTTCTTCACACACAGAGGTGGACTCAGATTTTATTCGCTGACAATCACCGATATATTTCAGTATGATCAATCAGAGGTAATAAGTGATTTGATTCATGAAGAGAAAGGATATTCAAGAGAAATATCCCAATCAAAAAATCTGAGTCCACCTCTATGTGTGAAAAAAGGTTTATTTTCTACTTTTTCATGCGGCTTGGCCTCAGTTTTGTTTGAAAACTCGTTTTTTACTTATTTTTTAATCTCAATTTATGCACCTGAAAGATCAATTCGCTCATGAAATTTGCTGTATGCTCGACAACATAGAACAAACTATGGCATGCATGAACCTATTTCAAATTGTAGTTCCCTTTTAATTCATTTTCTGCATATATTGAGTTTTGCAGAGGGAATTATTTAAATCAACTGTTTATGCGAATGCTATTCGCTTAGTTTAATTTTTGAATTATAATCATTAAGCAATTTTATTTAGAAATTATTTTATTGCTTATACATAAATATCTCATTAATAATTTTATATTTTGTAAATTAAATGAGCTAATCTGTAAAATAATCTTTATCGGTAGACATGTAAATAAATAAATTTCAATTTTTTTACCACACCTTCTTTGGTGTGCGTTATTTAGTTACTCATGATCATCCATTTCTCTCTTATTTTATATGGACTCAATCTTTTCTTAACTGATCCTAAACCGTCTTGTTTAGGTCCTACGTTGGATGCACTCTCATATAGCTATTATTAGCATAATGTAAGCCCGTATGGTAGTGCCAAATTTGTTAATGAAAATAAGCACACTTGTTTGGCTGTTTAATTGTGGTGAACTGACATTTTGAACGACTTATTCGAATGGTGATCTCTAGAGATGCGAACCTTTATTTCCGTTTCTTCGGCATAAATAAATACATCACCTATTTCTAGTATAATCCACTTTTGTATTTGAGAAACAAAATGATAGCACACAAAAATCGATTACCATCAATAACAAGTTATCGGTATTCAAGGAAAACTTACCTCAACATCACAACCAAGGTCGTTTTACTTTAAATAACCTCCAACTCCACTTCGAACTCTCTGAAATGTATGAGCATCATAATATAAAAAACGACAAACAACCCTCTGTTTTATCAACATCGAACGAGAGCAAGTAAAACCTCTCCTTGAAGTAATGCAGTCACATCCTGTGTGAATGAATACCTCTCCTCTAAGTAGTCTCCTCCTGCTGCATGCAATGAAGGAATTAAATTTTATCAAAGCACGTTTTGGCGATTTTTGTTATAAATTAACCGAAAATGTCTTAAGTGCAACAGAATTTATTGGCAAACTTGCATCTCTTGCGCTTCCTGCGAAGAGAGATGTTTCGTCCTTTAAAGCTAATGTACATACCTACTTAGGTTGTCCTTAGGATGTTTTCTCTAACAACGTGCTTACCACGGTGCTATACTACTTGAATTTACATTCTTACCTTAAGAGCTTGTGGTCTTCTTCAGTTTATATTATAAGTATTTTCTTTATACCGTGGAAAATAAGAAAAAATGTTAATTTTTTATGCAAATTACCGATCAGATGGTGGAGAAGAATACAAACATAGATTTCTACGAGATAAAGGCAGCACAATTGCCACATAGCATTATATGTATGCGAATCTAAAGATGAGTGCGCTGAGATATAAAAGAGCACAAGTCCTGTATACTAATGGACTACCTTGTATTGATTAAGAAACAATTATCTATCATACCAACCAACCAACCAGAACTGTTGCGGATAGAGGATAGCTTTTTCTGTTATTAAATTAAGCCAGGCTTATCCTTTGAGCTTATTTCATAATGTTTCGACCTCCTCCAGGCTGTAGGTACGCCACCACGAAAATCATTTTTCTTTATTTTATAGAATTAAAAAATTCTCGCGCTATTTTAAGATTTTCCTTTTTATTCTTCTTGGCAGCGAATCAAGCATCACGAGTTCAGATTTAATTTCACCCACCTGTCGAGGCCAAGCAAAGAGCCCTGAGACAGAAAGATAAAAAAAATTCCCAAAATTTTTTGTTTTTTTTCCCAGTGTAGTGTAATTGATTTTGAGGCTTCTTTCGGTCTTCCGGTTCCGCCTGAAAGAGATGGGAATTCTTATTTTATGTATTTTTTTTTTTCGTTTCTAAGATCCTCCCAGTAATTTCCCTTGATTAATTGTTGTTGATACTGAGAAAAGAAGCTTTCGGATGAATATTATGATAAAGGGTGGATTACTGACTTTAGGCAATACTAGACAAGCCAAGAAAAAACAGAGTAGAATAATTACTTCTTTGATAACATGTGTAAGACAGTGGTGGGGATGGAGACTGGGGTGGGGGTGGGTGATATTATGCGGCTTAGGATTAGAGTCGCATTACTTGACGTTTATATATTAGTTCATGAGACAAAGAGAATGTAGAACAAATCGGATTATTACGTGCTCAACATGAATTTAATCGTATCACACTATCAAGCAACTAACCTTAAGATTTGTTGGCTTCTGTCACTCTATATCTTGTGTTCATTGGTTAGCAAATCAATTTAGAGTATATATGGCTATGTGCAGTGGTTATTCAATAATCTCAGGATTTTAAGGTTAATACCCTAGACAGACAGACAAATAGAATGGGCCGTCATTGTGTTTACAGCATCCACAGTATGAACATTAAATTAGCTTATACCCCCAGACAGATGAAGTGTCAATAATTGAGAATTAATGTGGAACATACAATTATAGAATTATTGCACAACAGATAATTATATTTCCCCGAGTTCAGGTGAAGTTTCATTGCGAAATAATGATTTATAAATTAACATTTCAATTTTACATGACAGTTTGTATGTAGTTTTTTGTAATATGATGTCAATAATTGCTTGACGCGATACCAAGAGGATCAATATCAACGCTATTTTCGAGAGTTCATTAGTTTTTTTTACATATCACTGATGAAGATTATAAATTTTGTTGTATGGGAAAATTGTATCTAAATTAACACAAAAACTTAATATTATCATTAGCAACAATATTAATAATAAATGATTACAAAGTAGTTACCATGTAATGTAAATAGAAGTCTATCAAGCTATGCGCCAACTTAAAGCCACTCAAAATTTAAATTAATTTGGAGAAAAATCTTTCCGAAATTGGACTCCTTAAAATATTATGGCCTGGATATACGGCGACTTAAATAAACAATTTTTTAAAAATTTGCAATTTAGTTAATTTTAGAAAATTGATAAAAATTTTAGAAAAACTCAGGCAAATATTTTGATGCCGATGGAAATCGAAAAGAAAAATAGATTTGCGACTAATTAAATCGATAAGTTGATATAAGTCGCTTGTATTCAGGACATTATTCGGGAAAGAACTCCAATTATGGAACGTTTATAGTCCTTGGATTGGTGGTTGGAAATTCTTGTGAGTGTAATCCTTAATCATATTTAAGTGATTCCGTGAGTGCATTTACCAGCCATATTGAAAATACGAGAAGGTTTGTAAGGATAGAGTTTGTAAAAATCTTCTTTCCCGGTAAAGTTACAAAAAAAAAATGTTTTATAGATGTAAACTTTTTTCACCAATTTGAATGAATATTTTTGTAAAATTAATATTTTTCAATTTATACGCCTAATCTAGAAATTCATTCGCTTAAGCTTCTTTTTGAGGCCATTCACCTTTAACTCGTACACGAATTTGTCTGTCTATTTATTTATAGATATCTTTTTTACTATTTTCGACACTCTCTTAGACCCACTTATCGTCATCACAGCGAGCTGAAATTGGGCACATAAGTTCATGTCGCGTGACAATTGCATCTATCAAAATTTGAACCGGAAATTTCCATGGAAAACCCGGAAAATCGGGAAAAATTATTTGAAAATTTGGCTCAAATTTGATTAGTGATAAATCCGTTTCAGGAAAAATGTAGAGTTTTCCAATTTTTCCGAAAAAAAAAATTCCGGAATTTTCCGACTTTTCCGGAAAATTTCCGGTAAAAAAGTTTTCTAAATTATGGAGGATTAAGTTCCCTATCAACTGGCATCATTACTTTCTCTCCGACATTGGTGAAAACTTGCAGAAAAAATCGAGGAAAATTCATGTAAAACGCTTTTCCGGAGTTTTTCTGACCAAAGAAGCGTTTGAGCGTTTTCCAACCTAAGACAAAGTTGTAGAGCGAAATGAGTTGCATAAAGTTGCCTTTTTTTTTTATATATTATTAAGCCAAGCTCAGGGGATACCCTATGATGCAAAGCACAGCATGGCAGGAAGGAGATAGGGAAAGGATTAGGGGATATGAGGAAAGTGGCGGAGGTGCCGATGTATGTCGCCCTTAAACTTCCGCAGATTGTATGCCGGAGGAAAAACAGAAGATGGTAAGCTGTTCCACATTCGCACTGCTCGGGATAAAAAAGCATCTCTGAATTTTACTGTACGGCCGAAAGTAATTTGAAGGGTTAAAGGATGTGCGCGGTTTGCAGCGCGAGTATTGCGTGCAGGAATCATTCTACAAGGGATTAGACTAGATATTTCATCAGAACATTGACCATGCATATAGCGATAAAGGAGCGAAAGGCATCCAACATTGCGGCGGTGCTCGAGTGAGTCGATATGACAAGTTATTGCCAAATCGCCAATGATCTTGAAGGCTCTCTTTTGGACAATATCCAATGAAGCTAAGGCTGTGCGACCAGCCCCGGCCCATATATGGGAGTTGTATTCCATTTTAGGTCTAATGTAGGACTTGTAGAGGAGCGCTAAATTTGACGGGCTGAAATATTTCTGACACCTTTTCAGAAATCCAAGACATTTCGATGCTTCTTTGGCAACAGAGAAGATGTGATCTGTCCAGTTTAACTTACTGGAAATATTAATGCCAAGAATGCTTAGTGACGGTGAATCAGAAATGAATGCTCCATCAAAAGAAACGGGTGTGGTTAAGTTATGATCTTGTTTTAATGAGATAAGACAGCTTTGGGACTTTGATGCATTGAATTCGACGCGATTCGCTTTGCCCCAAGCGAGGATATTGGCAAGATCGTTATTCAATGATCTAGTCATGCAATCTCGTTTAACACATGCAGCATTCCCCCTGGATTCTGAAAGAGTGTCAAAGGAGTAAGCGAAATCAAGAGTACTGTCATCTGCGAAACTATGGATGGGATTGAAAGTAAGGGAAAGCAGATCATTAATGAAAATTAAAAAGAGAGTTGGAGAGATAACAGAGCCTTGAGGTACACCGGCATTTATGGGATGCGGTTCAGACGTAACGCCATCTAATACAACACGTATTTGGCGACTAGATAGGAAACTTTCAATCCATAATACAAGAGGAGGGGAGAGACCAAGTGCTTTGAGTTTGGCTAAAAGGGCTGGATGCCAGACTCTATCAAAGGCTTTTGAAATATCTAGGGCAACGATTTTAGACTCACCAAAATTGTGAAGACTACGGTTCCAACGTTCCGTAAGAAAGGTCAGCAAGTCTCCAGATGAGCGTCCAGCTCGGAAGCCATATTGGCGATCGTTGATGAGATGATTAGTTTCTAGATACTTCATTAATTTTGAGTTAATGATAGATTCAGAAACCTTTGAAAGAATCGAAGTGATGGCAATTGGTCCATAATTTGTGGAAAACTCCGTGGAAAACCCGGAAAAGCGGGAAAATCATCGGACAAATTTTCATCGATATGATTAGTGATAAATCTTTTTCAGGAAAAATGCAGAATTTTCCAATTTTTTTGGAAAATTTTCCAAAAATTTCCGGAATTTTCCGACTTTTCCGACAAAAAAGTTTTATAAGCTATGCGGAATCATTTTTTTTCTGTCCTACTGGCATCAATACTTTCTCTTCAACAATCATGAAAACTTGCATGAAAAACCCAGGAAAATTCATGTAAATTTTTAAAAAAAAATCATAGTAATAGGAAAAGTCTGTGGAAAACATGGAAAATCGGGAAAATTCATGTTATATGGGATCAAGTTGTAATACAGTACAGTTGCAGTACTTCAACGATTTGATACTCGAAAAATTGTTGTTTTCGGATCGGCACCAAACATGACTTAAAAATTGTTTTAAAATATCTCCATGCAGCACGTAATAACAATTTAGTTAACGTGAAAATGGCAGAAAATAAAATAAGTAAAAAACAAGTTTTCAAACAAAACTGAGGCCAAGCCGCATGAAAAAGTACACAGAGGTGGAATCAGATCTTATTCGCTGACAATCACCGATATATTTCAGTATGATCAAACAGAGGTAATAAGTGATTTGATTCATGAAGAGAAATGTCCCAATCAAAAAATCTGAGTCCACCTCTGTATGTGAAGAAAAGTTTATTTTCTACTTTTCCATGCGGCTTGGCCTCAGTTTTTTTTGAAAACTCTTTTTTTACTTATTTTATTACATACGCTTTCATTTTTGGCTTCATACTTCTACATATGTAGCTTAGAAGGTTTGATAAAAAAAAACGAATACGGTAATTTTCGTTTTTCTCAAAAAGATCGTATTTATCAATATTCCTTTCTATGATATTTCCAGTCCTTGATAATGCCCCAAAAAATAAGGCGAATCGCGTCGGGCTTTTGTAATTTTTAACGTAGTTTTAAATCTATTAAAACTAAAATAAATATATTTGTGGAATATCTGCTAAACAAGTGTTTTGCTTTCCTTTGGCCCTAATTAAAAATGAGGGTTTTACATAAAGTATTGGCAATTTTTATTAATTTTGGATTTTTGGCTCTCTCCGGAAGAGACACAAACCCTAAAAAATGATTTTTTTTACATGCCCTAACATTAAATACAATATAAAAAATTTGCTGTATAGCTCTTAGTTTATGAGATACAATTTTTTTAATTAGCGCCTGTGCAAAATTTCATATAAACATTTTAGAATTTACTGCAAAAAAATTATTTGTGCTAATATTCAGCCGGTCCGCACCAGATTAGCCGAACCGGTTGTTAAAAAAAAAAACAGAGTTCTGCGAACCGATTATTAAATGACCACAATATTCAAAATTAAACTTTTAAAATATTATGAAGTATTTATTTCTGCAAAGTTTATAAAAAGGAGCCTGCGAGTTAAGCGTAAATAAACATTTGATTTATGAACTGCTGAAGTTTTTAAAGTGAAAGCTAATCGAACTATGTAAATAAATAAAGAGCTCTGAAAAAACATTCGAGCGCAGGGTCACAGTGTATTTCGTATAATATAACTAAACTGTCAAAACTGTCAAATGAGTAGAATATACTATATTTTCTCTTTCAACTGCTTTCACACGGATCAATTTTTGATACAAAGGTTCCTATCTAAACCGAAAGTGGAAGGAAGAAATCTGATTGCATGCTTATAGTTCTACTATGTTCCCTCCAGCAAAACAAAAGTAGTTAGGGATCTTCATTACTTTCCTTCAAATATTTGAAAACGATTTGCGAATTGCAAGCTCTTCGATATAAAATTAATATGTATGTAAATGTGTTTACAAAGTGTGGGTTATAATTCTTGCGGTACATTATTTTTTTTAATAACTTTTTTTATTAAATCAGAACATGTAAAAAAATTTCTTTTGTTTGTGCTGACGAATGAAGCTAATTAAATTACTGTCATTAAGAGCCTAATAGTAAGTGTAACGGTCTCACCACATTAATCAATTTTTGTGAAGATTAATGGTTCAATTTCGAGGGCAATATTGCATTTTAGGTCAAATAAAGTTTATGATTTGTTAGAATACAATTTTTCTTTCAAGAATGCCAATGAATATCGGCAAAATGTCCAAACACGCTCTGGAAGAAATTCCTTAAATTAACTAGTTCGTGAGCGCTTGAGCACTGTCAACGAAGTCTATATAATAAAAACAAAAAACAAGCCCTACTGGTCCTTCTGAATTTCAGTAAGGCGATCAATTTAATTAATTATGATAGACTACTTCTTAAATTGCAACGAAATATCAAGTTCTCGTCTACATCTATCTCTGTTATTAAAAATGTTCTACTTTGCCGTAGCCTAGTAAAAGCAACTCAGTCACTATCATCTTAAATAACTCTTAATTATAGACTGTAATATAGTAAATGTCTCTGGAATCATTTCTGGGTTATATAGAGAGAATCTGATTTAACGCTACTTGCCAAAAATGTGATTAAAACTTTTATTCAATTCAAAATGAATATAATTTTATAATTTTTTTTTTACCGGGCAAGGCTTGCATTTGTTCAAGTACGAATTTTTGGGATTCCCCAGTACAAACGAAAAGCAAAAAAAGGGAGATTTTTATTTATTCTCTGACACAATCATTTTATTTAAGGCTACGAAGTTTCAAGTCTTGGTTCGCCTCATCCAATAGGTCCCAAATAACAAAATTGAGTGACCCGAAAAACAAATAAAAATGGCAAAATGGAAAAAAAAACATAAAATAAATAAGAAGACTATAAAAATAAAAAAATAAATAAAACAATAGAAAAAGCCTGCAGTGAGCTGGAAAAACAAGCGTTTCGTATCAGCAGAAAACTTGATACTCCTCAGTACGTCTGGGTTTCTGCTTGCCGTAGAAAAAAAAAATCAAAATTCAAAATGGCTGTGTGAGATTGCGGACGGAACTCGTAAGCGGCAATATTGGTATCATCACATCCGATCCGAAAGTGACTAAATTATTGTAGATGGACTTCGAAAGGGACGGCACGCACATCATATAACTTAGAGCAATTTAGTTTCCTTCCAAGTACAGCTTTATGGAAGTGCAGAAATAGAGTGTTGCCACTAATCCCAAACTGAGCAAAATGCAAACTGTATCATAAATCCAGCAGTGGTGTACTTAGTCCGATTGATAAGCCAAGTAAAATTGCTAAATGGCATCCAGAATGAATATAAAAATCCGAAAGATTCTATATAACCGTATTACTTTGATAACAATATACACACATTATCTATGTAGAACAACACCCTTATTCCCCTTTTAACATTATTAAATTACCCAAATAAAGACGTCTTAATAATAATTGGCCTATTCTTAAAAATTCCCCTTTTATATTTATCCTCACCTTTTTTTTCCCCTAATAGGTACCTACTTATTTTATCACTTATATCCGTTAACGATTTTTATTATTATGTAACGGAGAAAAAAAAACCTTTCAAGACCCACAGCACCCACCGCAAGTATACGCACTTCTTCAACATGTCAGCAAATTACTTCCTGCAGTAAAAGTACTAATGTCGGAAAAGCCAACACCTCATGATACTTATCTGCACAAATTTTTCGCCTTGAGACCAATAAGCCAAAGAAAAGGGGAATCCCCGTCATCCTTTTTCCACGTTGACAGGCCTATTACATCATAAATCATTTTAACACACAGTGTGGAAAACGTATGTCCTCCAAACAGGAGTATTACTACACGCAGTACATACATACATACATGAATATGACATATGTTTTTCATAGCTATACATACGTACATACAGCCACCTATATATGACTATATATACTAGCAAACATAAATATAGCAAGTGTGCACACATGATTAATCACAAAAGCAAAACGTTTCACCCTCCTCTGGGAACATCAAAAGCTGTGATTGTTATTGCATAATTAAATGCGGAAACTACGAATGAACACGCGCCAACAGTTGTAGGCATTTAAATATGGTGGGCGGCGGGAGTGGTGGAAACCTCGAAGATAGGGTGGTAGGTAAATAAAGGTGGTGCGAGAGAAAAATATAATAAGCATTGGAATGCTATAAATGTAAATTATGGTTGGTAGCATATTAGGGGGAGGGGAAGGGAAGGACATTTAATTTTTGGAAATTAAAAGGAATTTTAAATGAAAGCGTGGTGAAAATATTTGAGATATATATGTACATACCCTTCATACATGTGTACACATATTTATTTATTTATTTAGATATGTATGAAAGTGTTAAATAAAACAGGAAAGGATAAATATTTCAAAATAGGTGGACGGTTTTTTTTTGCACTATCAGCATATGGTATGTTGACGTCATACATATGGGTGCCCCAGTTATTATAAGCTTTGATTTAAAATGTCAATAATGCGCTCTGTCATAAAGTGTTTGATGAATATTGCTATAATCCTGGATTTTTTTTATAAGTATTTGTTAACAGATGGGAATTTAATCCAACAGTTATTTCAGGAAATTTATTGATGGAGAATGATAGAGAATGAAACAGGGTCTAATATTTAAATGGCAACTACTGCTACAAATTCGAGCGCTCTCAGGATCAAGGAATGTTCACATCTTAAATGAAAAGCCATTTTTTTTATTCATTGCACTATCGAATGTCAACACATAAGTAACGTTATCCTTGTTATACGCAATGTGAAATTCTGTAGCTATGTACGGTTACTATTTCAAACAAGAAAACGGTTAGAATTTGTCGAAGAGCAATTCTTATGATACCTTATAGGTCCTAGATAGAATGCCCGTATGCAACTTGAAGTGGTTTTCCTTACCAATGACACATAAAACAACTCGCTAGACCATTAAATAGTGGGGATACATATATCAGACAGAGTGGGTGAAAAATAATCAATCTAAAATTTCGGTATTTTAATAGAAAGTTGGCACTTTTGAAATTAGGCACCCTTTTTTTAAAAAGGAACAATGGGATTTCCGTTTTACGTCTTTTGCTCACAATAAAAAATCTAGACTGACATATCAAAAATATTTTCAAAAACAAACGTACTCTGAAAACTATTTCAAATACGTAACACAGTGATAAGGAAGAAGTTTAGCAAAATAATTTATATTGTGAAGTAAAGTGCCAGAAGAAACGGAGAAGCAAGCGTATAAAAAATAATTAAAGCAAAATAATTACAGCGAGAGATATAAACTGTCATTGATCTTCAAACCTTATCCTGATCTGTTCATTACTCATTAGAGGACTGTTTCTTGAAATGTCACAACTTTTGTCAAACTTGTCATGTTTTTTCTGGAGCAAAGGAAAACTTAAAATGAGAGAGCGCGTTTGAACAATTCTTGAAAACTTGCACTTTTACACGACAATTCATCTGAAGTATCGATCAACGAAGTCAAGATCAGGCACCGCCGAATTGCAGATAAAGCAATTAACAATTCTCTTGAGGCTCTTAATGTCTGCAGCTAAAATGCATTCCCAAATGTCCAGAACGTTTTGAAAATTACACCACCTCCGAATGAGCCTTAATTTTTCACATTGCGAGTCGTCTCAAAACCTATTAAAAGTCCACAATGGGAGATGATTGTTTCAACCGATTGGCTACTCTAAACATACATCGGGACATAAGCATAGAAATCGATGCAATTCCTAATGATTTTTTTCTGTACCTTGGCGTATTAATTTTTTGAAATAATAAAGAAAGGAGCTTGTACTTACATGTATTGAATATATTCTTCGAAGAAACTTTTCATTAAGCAATACCAAATACAAGAATTTTGTTTTAAGTTGTTTATCTCAAAACCCCTCCTTTTGAAAAATCCTGCGCACGGGCCTGTATAGGTGTATCACATTTTGTATTATCCCAAATTTATTCGGTCTTATATTTCACCACTCTATGTATAAAATAACAAACAATGCGTTCATGTTTCTATAAATGTAACCAATTACTAAATAAATAATATAATATGCATCAGTAATCGATGTGCCAAATGATTTACTGATTTTGTTTTTTTTTTTTACCCGATTTCTTTCAAATGTAATTTTAATTTTTTTTATATTATCGCATCGCCTCCCCAATTTCTAAACCCGTCTTTGCCCAAAAAGGCAAATTAGACAGTGATAAAAGAAGACATTTATACATAGATTTTGCAAAATAGTGTGTACAATGGTGAACTCCATTAAAAATTTCATAAAGATCGGATCATTTTACAGAGAATTCAATATGGCGAACCTAAAATGGCGGAAGTTGCTATTACTGGAAATTACAAATAAATAAAACTAACTATCTCGCATGGGATTTGATGCTGAGACTTTTGACTTGACTCCCGATTGTTTTTACAACTGACCAAACGAAACAGATGATTTTATATAGCCAGAGAAAGTTTGAAATTCTATTGAGTACTGGTACGTTTTATGAAAGAAATATTTTAAATTATATTTCTGACTTGCTCTTATTTAAATTAAACGATGTAAAAAAATCTTTTATTTTATATTTCCCATTAATAAATCTATTAAATCGATTTAATTAAAAAATGGTGCAATTGAAAGTGTTAAATAAAAGAATTGTTGGATCTTTTGATATTTGTGTTGTTATTTAATCTAAGAATCTTTCCTCGAACTTGAAGAAATTTTCTGTTTTTTTTTTTTAATTTCATTCGACTATATGGATGGTGTCTGTGAGACTTTTATATTTATTTCTTTTTATTTCTCCTTAGAACCTAAGTACTTACGGATATAATCAAATGATTGCCGACTCTTACCTAAAATAAAAAAAGAAAATAGATTATTTATGTGGTCCAAAAGGAGTTAGTGTTTTTTAAAGTTACAGTTACAATTAACATTTCTGCTATTTAAAAGTCATTCAATTCTCTACAGCAGAGTTCGCCGCAAATCCGACATATACTAAGCTTTTAAAATAACATCTTAATTCATCATACGTACTTATGCCGCAGTAAAAACAATAATTTATATCACGTAAATATGTATATCCTTATAGCTCTGAATATAATTGTGATAAGTAGGGATAGTAGGTATTGGGCTAGAATTGTCATAGTATTAATTGTCAACCTCCCTAGTAGAAATTGCTCACAGTTTTATCTTGTCTCCTGCCCCGCAAGGGGCAGTTATAATGTAAACCATACTAATTTGACTGAAAGGTTTCAAGGTGTTTGCAATTCATGAAACATATAGAAAATTAAGTCCCGATGAGACGTCTGATAAGCATTCATTAAATCTCATCGAAGGGCTCATTAGATATCATGAAACTGCTCCCTATATACTAAACCAGCAATAAATAAATATTTATTCTTGTCATCACCGTGTCAGAGGATATTTCTAGGAAAATTTGAATTGATTTTGTGATTTATTTATTTAAGTTTTTTAATTATTAATTTTAAATTAATTTTTTTTATTTGTTTTCCGCGGAAAGACTGTCGCCCATATGCTGAACAAGATGTTATGCCCAATTCCTTATGCCTCAGTGTCTTAGAGTATGATTTGCAACCAGAGTTTGAATTCGGAAAAATATATGAAATCAATCGTAAATGCAGATTATCATTTATGAATTCATCATGATACCCCTTGGCATGCTCAGTAATAAACTCATCATGACACTCACTGACATGCTCATTAATAAGCTCATCGTGACACTCATTGCTATGCTCATTAATAAGCTCATAGTGACACTCACTGACATACTCATAAATAAGCTCATCGTGACACTCATTATGTACTCATCGAAGTGCTCATCTAATATTACAAATTGCGCAAAAGAGAAGCACAACATACATTTCTAAATAAATGAATGAGATGCAATTCTCATGCACACTATCTGTGAATAAGTAAATAAATGAGTTTTTCCCGGTTTTGATTCAAATGCGAATAAATTTCATTAGTACGTTCATCTGATTGCTCATGAGGAGCTCATTGATAAGCTCATCATGATATGTCTACCAAGGCTGCATCAAAGCAGCAATATGTGCTTATCTGGCGCCATTTGTAAAATATTTGAAATTATTTTCACAGTCAAGCGTAGACAAGAAATTTTTTTTATCTAAATGCCATGTAAGCTTTATGTATTAAATTATCCGGGTTCGATCCGGCTCGAAGGACCAGAGCTTATTTATTATATGTATCAGAATGTCCGAAATTTTTGACAATTTTCGTTGCGTAGTTTTTGAATTCGCGTAAAATGCTACCAAATTACGTGGGGAGTTACGAAACGACAAATACGTTTTAACTGCATATCAAGTGTATGGTTTTGTAAGATTTAGACCTAAAATATTCAACACACAAAAGTGTGACGTCGTTTTCTCGGTTCGAGGGTTTACTCGGACGCTAATATTTCGGTCGGTAACAAAACGTCGGATTTATCGCTCGGTAATCTCAATGGAATAAGGGGTCCAAATGGCAACAGTAGCTTTGAGTTTAATTCATTGGTTTATTGCTTACGTCACTAATATAAGTATAAAATATTGATAATAAGTAGTAGGATTAGTTAGCAGAGACGGATATTCTATGTTTTCCGGACAACCCAGTTCTATTTTCAGAATGTTTGGATGGAATCGTCCGGTGGGAACTTGAGAATCTCTATTACCCTACTTATAACATTGATTCAAAAAGTACATATGAATCATAAGCAACGGAAGATTTGCTAACGAAAACCTCACAAATGGTTCTACAAATGTTTTGCAATATACAGATTTGTTACAAAAACTATCGACTTTTACATATATGAGTATTTAAATAACAATAGGTCCCAGTTCATCGTTCCTCTGTAGTAATAGTATAACATTTTTTTCTATCATTATTTACTCCACAATAAATTAAAAAGTTGACAAATAAAAGGTTTTTATGACTACATGCTTTTTGTAACGAAACAATGCTCGAAAGAAATGGAATTTTACAATGCTGCAAACATCAAAACGTCTCTAATACAAAATAGAGCCAAAGTGTCTTTTCCGGTATATAAAACAAATCTCCCGAAAACCTTTTTTCAAAATTAATTTCATCAAAACTCAAGAGGGTAAAAGTAAATATTTTTCTTCAATTGTTTGTAGAAAAACAATTTTTTTTTGTAACTTTTTCCATAGATATAAAAACGAAAAATTCATCCCATCACTTCCCCTTATTTTTGTCGCCATACTGACGAAACTTTTCAAACTTTAGCTGTCAAAAAAAAAAAAAAAGTTTCTGTGTCCTACAAAAAAAAATTATAAAAACATAATAACAGCAAAGCATCTAACCAATATCCACTGCTGCACGACAAAATTGAATTTCATTCCACCAAACTTAATCCTTTCAATCCATCACAATCAAAATTTTGATCCAGCAATTTGCGTTTGGGTTTCCGTTCTGCTGCTGAAAAGTCTATAAGTGAAGTGCTGAAGTCAGAAAATTATGACAATCCCTTTGGAGACCCATTTCAATCAGCAATTTCTCGATAAAAAAAAAATGTAAAAAAAAAGAACCCAAGCTCAAAAGCTCTATGACGAAGGGCAAAAAAAGTTGATTTTCCTTTTCTTAGATATCTTCGACATTTTTAGCGTAGGAAATATCTATGGAAATCATTAAAGAAGGAACCACCACACAGAAACAGCCATCACCACATTTCTGCCGGAAATACTATAATAACGATGGCAGCGGCGCGGCGGGCGATGGCGGTGTCCTAAGTCCAAATATTCGCAGGGAGAACATGATTGCTTTTACAGTAAATGTCAAACGAAACAAAGCTTCCTTGCTGTTTGCAAAAGGGAATGGCTTTGAGAATATTTTGTTGAGAATACACGACTTTCGTATACTTTGACCTGTCAGAGGATTCAAGGAATATAGGTATAGTAGAAAGACAGAACTTGTTCCACGTCAGATGCTCCTCGGTAGTGGCAAAGCAATTTTAGACAAAGACCGGCTGCAGCATTCATTTGTTTATTTGGTCGTTAAATTCTGGTGCTGTCGTCGTTTATCTCGGAAATGTCATCGAAACAAATTGCCCCGACCGCTATAGCTTCTGCAGAAAATCTTCTATCTATGTTTGTATAACGAACGAACAGCAGACGCAGTCGGTTATCGGTAGTCTTTTCTCATCGTGGACTATGTACACATACTATTACTACTTATATCTACTATAAAAGGAAACTCGTTCAACCATCATCCTTTCCATTTAGGTACACCCCCTTCCATACCGGAAGAGTATTTTAGTTCCTCATCTGGAAATATGTTCAGAACATTACCTCTACTCTTGGATTTTGAAACGCACATTTTAGCTGAGCGAGTTAGAGTCGAAATTTAACTGGAGAATTTTGTGGAAAAACTTAAGAATTCAATTCTAGTGCTACTCACTCACCTCATCTCACAGTCAGCAGTGAAAGGCTGTCGAATTTTCTTTTTTTTTACATATAGATGAATTTCAACTTCAATCTTTTCTACAAACACATACAATTGCATTTGATGCAGAATCCCAGAATCTGTAATAGTAGTGCGCTTAGATCATTCAACTATTTGTGGTTTTATTGTTTGTCGAACGTTCGTATTACCACTTTGAAAAGTTGTTGACTGAACATTTTCAATTAGCATATGGAAATAAATCTCTTGGGACTGGTATTTCTGCCATCGACCCCATACCTACTAATCTTCTCTTCGACTCTTATTATTCTGATTTTCACCCACAACGGTCCATCACGTCGGATTTTGC
Organism: Dioctria linearis; assembly: GCA_963930735.1. Classification (NCBI taxonomy): domain Eukaryota; kingdom Metazoa; phylum Arthropoda; class Insecta; order Diptera; family Asilidae; genus Dioctria; species Dioctria linearis. The sequence goes on along the minus strand of OZ005744.1, from coordinate 206,329,612 downwards.
TCAGTCTGTGAGATATGTATTTTCTGGTGAAGGAAATTTGTCATTCCCTCCCTATCTATCTACCATTAAATCCAAAAATTCTGATATCCTTCCAGAAGAGAGTTGTGAAACATAAAAAAACATAAAAAAAAAACAGGAAAAAAAAGGAAACGTTACCAGAGTTCATGGTATAAGGGCGAAATCATGCATTTTAGGTCAATGTTTGTGAGAGGCTTGAAGAACTTTAATTGAAATCGAACAAGCATTATACGAATATATATAGCCATGTCATGAATTCCTCAGCATCAGCATCAACGTTTTCAGATGACACGTCACGGAAAGTTAGCTTATATGTGATTCAATGCTATTTCTATTCCCTATAGTCTTGACAAGGACATAAAGTAACTCCAAATTCACCCTTCTCATCTGTACACTAGGAGGAAGGATAGAAGAATAGAACTCTCATGCACATAGACAAAAGCACTACAAGGTTACATACATACAGTGTTGTTTCTCAAAGCAAACTTTCAGCAGATTAAAATTCCTTTTGTCACAGGAATTCAATTAAATTATTTAACTGGCTCCTTAATTTTATTGGAAATCCCTTTCCTCTTCGCCCCTTAAATGTCACGTTATATATGCCATCCCAACTTCTACCATTCCCCGATCATGTTGTTGAACATATTTTTGGAAATCACTTTCTACCGAACTCTCTGAGGAAAGTGGAACACGAGCTCGAAATTAGTTTTAATCTTCTTTATGAAGTCTGGTGATGATGCTCTACGGAAAATTGCATTTTCAAACGGGGAATTCTCGCCTCCTATAATACAAAGGACTAAGTGGTTCTATCAAGTGAACTGAGGTGAATTTAATGTAGAGCAGGCAAAAATGGTTCGTGTTAGGTTGTTTTTTTTGCTTTTTTGAACAATGTATTTACACGATTCTATGGTGTATTGAAATTTACAGCTTAAGTCAATTGAATTGAATTTTGTGCAAAGAAATTTTGATTAAATCAACTTCAAGTTAAAGAAAGACCCTATTTGGAAGTTGACAGGTGTACAATTTAGCCTGCTGGCCTCGAGATGTTATTTCTACATCATAACCTAATGATTTTATCCCACTCAAAGTTCGTCGAACTTTTCTTGAAGAATTGGCTGATTGGAGGTCGTGGTGAAAAGTTAAAAGAAAACAACTTGGCTATTTTTTTTTCTAAGCAAATAATAATGAAGGTAAAAAAAAGCAATTAGATGTACATGAAAGATGAAATATTTTGAATTTTGCATGTAAATTTCATACATAATGGCATACATGGCACTTAAAGGATTTCGTTAAAACTTCACAGACAGCTTGTTTTATTCCATTTCAACATCGGCCCGCCCTTATTGAAAACACCAATTATTGGGATTTTATTAAAAAGAAGAAAAAAAACAGTTACCAGTATCGAGCGTGCTGTAATCCACATTTTTATTTTGAGAAAGTATTTTTAAAGAAATAAATTGAAAAACAAATATTTTTTTAGTTATTTTTATTTTTTTATTATGTAAAAATGAATATTTTTGTTATGACAATTATATATTTTTTTTAGACAAATCGGGCAACTCCTTCGTGGGGTTGCCATACACAAATTTCGTTTTCCGTTATATATTTGAACACTACCTGAGAACGCGTCGATGTAGAGAGCTGAAATTTGGTTCGTGCTGTTCTCATTGTATTAGCAAAAAAAAAATTCAAAAATAGACTAAATCGGTCAACCCTTTCTTGGTGTTGCCATATAAAAATTTAGGTTTTTTATGTATACTGTGAAAACGATCAGTCCAAGACATTTTTATTGTACTAAAAACTTCTTCAGAATAAGAAATCCTATAAAATTGGTTATAATCATTTTTTCTGTCCGACGAGCCGTTCTAGAAATATATGCGAGAAACCAATGCAAAAAATATCAAATGGGTGACCACACGAAATTTCATACGGGCATTCATCTAGGGGGTATCATAAGAATTGGTCTTAGACCAATTCTAGCTTGTTCTCATGTTCTCCATTATTTTCGATGTCCTTTGGTTACTGTGCCCCAATTTTGGTGGTGTTGCTCCTCTATTTTCCTGTAAATCCTGAAATATTATTTCGATTTCTGTTGTGATTTCTTCTTTTGATTCCGTGTTGGTTTCTCCTCATTCTGGTATATGCTCTACGTCCTGTTCTCATTTGCGGCTTGTGTTTCTATCCTATTTTTAGATTTTCGCAATAATTTTGCTAACGCCTTCGGCGCTAGTTTTTCTTGTTTCGCTCTTTCGATTTCTTCCCTTTTTCTTGCTTTCAAAATTGCTATTTCTAGTTATTTCTTTTTTTGTTTTTCTTCATTTTTCTTTTGCGTTCTGATAATTTTTTCTTCTTTGCTCTGCTGAAATCATAAATACAAGAGTAAAAAACAAAAGCGTCGTCCGGGATTTGAAACCGGCCGTTTTAAAAGATTTCCGGATATCATTTTTAAATACGCTTGAACTCGAACTGGTCACAACTTCCGGTAGTCCTATAGATAAATTCATGATTTGTCCGCAAAAAAGGATGTATGCAATTTTTTCTTGGTATATTTTCTACTTTTAGGATTGTTTCGACTCGAGGTACACTATTCAGAACCTTTTTCACAGCTACCTGAACATATTCCTTTCTTCTAGGTATAGCAAATTCTTTTTTATGGTTAGTTAGCAACTATTCTATTATGTTTTCACTTCTTTCTCTGTCAGAAATGGTGGCCCGAATGAAGATTACTGTGTGCACCTGTAAGGTCTATATTTTGTACAGTTCCTCGTGTTTGGTTTAAGTTTCCATCAATAATTTTATGCAACGTATGTATAATTTCTTGTTTTTTAGTTATTCTGTATATGCGTCCTTTAAAATAAATAAATTCTTTAAAATTTCATGCTTTACTCAATTCCGAGCATTAGATTGGATTGAATTGAAACGAGGTTGGGATCCGAATTGAGTCGCTGGAACGTATTTCACACCATGCCTTAATCAGATACTCTAACAAAACTCTAAATTGGTCCCCAACCCTCCTTTCCGGCTTCGTGCAGTTCTTTTAGGAGGTGTGAGCCAAGGAATCTGTAACGTTTTTCTGAGAAGGCCGGACAGTGCTAAAGAACATGAGTCACCGTTTCGGATACCTGTCCGCTCCCCTGCATACAGGATCTTCAAAAAGCCCCTTCCTTTGCAGGTGACCCCTGATAAGAGAGTGTGCAGTGAGAATTGACACAAGAGTTTTCAGGATTGGATTGGTTAGTCCCAATTTTCGTTTCTTTTGGGTTAGGTATGCCCCACAGCTCTTTTGTATTTCTACCTGAAGGATCGTGCAACCAAAGGTCGGCCCAAGCCGAGATAGTAGAGGCAAGGTGCTTTGGCGCGATTCCCATTGTGGAGGAGATTTCGTTCGTGGTTTCACCAAGCCAGACAGGCTCGTCTGCCTTTTCATTCCCGGTAATGTCGCTGTGTAGTGGCACCCAAACCACCAGAACGCCGTTGTTCCGAGAAAGGCAATTCAGGGTGGTTTGACATTTCAATACAAGTTTGGAGGTTGCAATCACCTTGTTCTCAGTATCTGAGTTTAGGAAATCCTTCCCGCTTCAAGGTCGGTCTTGACTTCCATCTGGAAAACCGTTACATGGCTTTCAAGGTGTATGGAAATTTCCATGTAAGGCTCTTCGCAAAAAGTATCTGCTTCGATGTTATCTTCGGATTTGGAGCTGTTTCTTGTATATGATAGGGTTTGTCAATGGATGAAGAACATAATGTGCCGTCCATTCTGCCCTATCTGGAGTTTTCGATTTAAAGTTTCTCTTCAGCATAGTCTCGAGGAGGTGATCGCTGTCCCAGTCTATGTCAGCAAATACTAGCATAGTGCTCGTTACTATTTCTATGCCAATTTCAGTACCCAATACCGAACACTCTGATGACATCAAAACTATACAATTTTTTTAAAAAAATATTCTTTTAAACAATTTGTGCTTCTTTTAACAACACAAATTTTATATTAGGTATTAGTTTACTTAAGCGATTTAATGTGACTAAAAGTGAGAGAGAGGGGCTCGTAACAGGGGGCAGTCCTCGTTACTGTATATATTAACCAAATTTTATCTGAAGATATTATTAGCCTACTAATATTATTGCTCAATTACCAATTCAAAATGTTCCCTTCTCTCCCTATTTTTGGCTTTTCCAACAACATCCAGCCCTTCGATTTTGTGTTACCTTTATATTTGTATCTTTGGAGCAGAGGCAACATTTTTATTTAAAAGGCTTGATATTGTACGTGTCATAAAAGCATGGCCTAATTTGAACATTTCACGTCCACTGTCCGCTGTAGCCCCAGGCGGCTATCCAATGACACCCTGGTTATTTTTGTTTTTTTGTTTTTCCGCAATAATTTTACATTTAAAGTCCTTTGAAAATATTCATTATTTTCACATCAGTTTTGGGAATGCCACTTTCAGTTTAATAATTTTCTGACCACCATGTCACATATCCATCATAAGGTTGCCCCGTGATTTATTATTATGAAATATACAATAATCTGATAGAATTTGTAATTTAAGGACACATTATTACATGATTGCCTATGGCATTGAAAAACATTGCTGAAGTTCCCATTAAAAGTTCAATTTATCCCGCTAAAGCATTTTGCAAATATTGGAAATGAATTTCGGGTAGTAGGCGGTGAAAGGAGCGGGCGGATTGTGATGGATGGATGCATTCCCCAAGAGACCAATGACATTCAATTAGTATGGAAGTATTTGTGTATGTCGATATTAAGCCCAATGCATCTGTCGTCAGAGTGAGTAATTAATTGATATCTTTGGGAATTTTAAATTCAACAAATTCAACTTTTAATTAATTGATAATAATTTTATTTCATTCGACATAATTTTGTTTATAAAACGATATCCATCATCATCATCGCATCAGTCTCTGTATGCAATTATTATTTTACTTTTTTGTTTGGGCCTTTAATTAATTTTATCCCTGGACTCGCGCGCATATCCATCGGACAGATTGTGGGGATTCATAATTATTCATTATAAGTGGCAATTAAAACATACTTGATATGATATAAAATATTAATTGTTATTAACAAGGCAATGCAATTGTAACGAGGATTAATTTTGTGCGTCAAATGAAACCATAATAAAGAAAAAAAAAGCAAAAACACTAAGACTTCGGGAAACGTGAAAATAATAAAAACCATATTAAGATAGGGTTTATCTAGAAAATAAAAATAAAAATCTTGGAAAAAAATAGTAATATAATAGTTTAAATATTACACACTGAAAATGTACTCAATGAAGTAGACTAGGAAACTTCTGATGAGCTCTGTGGCTAGAGCGAAACATGTCAAGAATTGGCAATTAGGAGCCTGCACGGCATACCATATAACCCTTGCTCTAAAAAAAATCTGTTCAACCATATCTGAATGCAAAACAATGCCATATTTATAAGCTTACGCATACACGCAAAATTTACTTTTTTTAGGAATTTCTTAGAACGTACGCCATTGCTTTGTAAGTTATGGACGGAATATATCTGGAACTGTAACTTTTAAGGATTCGTATTTTATCATCATCACCCGCAATTATCTTAAAATTGGATAACAAAGGATATGGAGATCCGCAGTATTATTCTAGTGATATAAGTATAAAAGGAATCATGGTTGTAGTGCGAACGATGGTCTGGTTCAAGTTTCCACTGAGAAGGATAATCTTTGGAACATATCAAATGGTACATATGCAAATTATCCAAAGTTGCTCTATTCTGAATAGAAAACCGAAACCGAAACCGAAATGACGTCACGACTTAAAATCATAAACTTATTACGCATAGTTGGTAGTCTCTGTATATCGTGGACTGATGCTCTTAATGCTTTTAATATGGACTTGTACGAGGACGTTAAGATGTCCCACTTCATAAGAAGTGTGATCATCGGATCTTTTCTTTCCGAACATACTATAGCAGCAACAACCCCCTGGATAAAGAGGTAGAGTGGGTGTAAGTCAAGATTGGCTTCAGGTGCTCGTTAAGAACACGACGTGATGGCAGTGGTACATAAGCAGGTCATTTTTCGCAACTTATTAGAGGTCCTCTTACTGGCTGTCTGCATCGTTTTGAGCTGCTAGGCGTTTGAAAGATCCATAAAATCATTTTGGAATTTAGACCTCACTTTTCCCGAAAACCCTTTGGCATAATTGGAATGCCTATATATAGCTTTATTGGTTATATTTTTAAGGTGGAGATTCGAGGTGAGCTTGCTATCCAGGACTACTCCTAAATATTTGGTTTTTTTTTTAATATTCTAGTGAAAATCCAATGAACCAAGGAGCTGGGCTTCTTTTTTTGGTAAAAGGAACTATCAACGTCTTACCTGTGATTATTGATAGCTTTAAATTTCCCTGTAACACAAATGACAATGTCATCAGCGTATTCTTAGAGTAGGTTTCATAGCTACAACCAAGAACCATAGTAGTGGTCTTTCTAGCATAATTCCAATCCATTTGATCATACAGGTTTCGATACTTCTATCTTCGACTACCGTTTTGATCGAATTAAATAGTGTTTTCGAAGGCGCCTTGTATGGTAATGAAAGAATATAACAAGACCTTATTGTCCTATGAGGCTTTCTCAATTGTCTCCACTAGACCCTGTGAATTTTCGGGATAACTATGCACATTAATTGGGAATAGAACGGACAAGAATAATGGTTTCCCTGCAGCTGTCAGATCTGAACTATTTTCGAGTACCACATCTTCCAAGTACAATATCTTCGTCATTTTCATCACCCGCTTCTGGTCAGTTGATTAAAATAGGATATATTCCTAATTCCTCAAAGTTTATGCCAGTAGCAAGTTCACTACCCAAAACATAAAACTCATGAGCTACCGCGACTGAATGTAATGAAGTGAAAATACTCAACTGTCGGACACCCAAATTTAGATATATATCTTTACTCTTACCACAAAGTCGTATGACTTGATAGACGTTCTATACGCCATGGTTCAATATGAGAAAAATATACCAATTACAGCCTTATTGCATCATCAAATTGGTATACATTTGGAGTTCAGATGGAACTAGAGAGCATGAAATATCTCCTAAACCCTTGAAGATTCAACTTTAATCGGAAGATTATGGCCGAATAAGTATCACCAAATGAATAGCTTAATTTTTTAAAAAAATTCAATTAGAACTCGGTAGTTTGAAGGGCGCGACTTGTCAAGTGTAATTTTAAAGCTTTCTTCAACATTCAGGTAATAGTTTTTGTGAATTCTGTTTTTTTCTCTTCCAGGATTACACCAAAAATCATTTACATTGGATATAAATAAATAAATAAATATTGTCTTTTTCTTTGAAACTAATTCCAAAAATTCCGTCTTTTTATTTCTAACATAATTTGAATTCTATCCTAACACAAATAGTTGCCTTAATCTCTGCCAGCCTCTACTCTATATATTTGAAATTCATGTCAACAAGAATTTCAAAAATTACCACCAAGGTAGGTAGGTAGGTACCTTAAGGGCTTTTATATATTGGGTCAGGATAACTAATAACCTTTATACGACCCTCTGAAAACCTTAAATAACTTCCCCAGGAAAAGTTTAATGTGGTTAATTAGGCAATGCTAAAGTTTTCATCATTTGGATCAATATTCGCGCCCTTACTTCTAAAATACTTACACACTCGCATAAACATTCACACATCGGAAGGAATAAGGGAACGTAATTTAAGGAATCAATCCCCGTAGTTACCACCACCGTTGTCGTAGTCGTCGTCGTAGGCGTCGCAACAGTTTTGCGCTGTTTATAAAAGCGGTTGGCTGTCGAAATTGCCAAAGTTTGTTTTAAATTACGAAAAGAAAAGAGGGCTGCGGACTCAATCCGTCCGAAATTGGTTCTCTTTACACTGTAAATTTAATAAACGTGCTTGCTTCCACCTCTGCATTCTTGTCCTATTCACATTAGGGTGATCCTTTCTAAAAAAAAAAAAAAAATCTGGATGAAGAAGTTATCTGAAATTTTGGGCGAAATTTCGTCCGGGTTTCGGTCACCCTTAGAGTTGTATATGGTTTGGTTGGTGGTAGGGAAGGGTGTTCATTGATAAAGTTTTTCTCGGCCGGTGTTTGGTTTTTTTTTATGTTGTTGCTCTTTTCAAAAACCTTCGAATTTACTTAAAGGATTTTTTATTTAATTTTGGAAATGTATGTATGTCTGTAAATTTGTAAGGTGTGGTTGCCGTTTGGTATGACAAACAAAATTTTTTTTTACGACAATTGGAAGTTTATTTCATTTCAAGGGGGAAATGGTTTGATTCTTATTGTTATTAATAAGTTTCACCCGCTGAATTTTGGGGATTTATTATTTTCGTTATACAGGAGGATTTAAAAACTTATACACAAAACCATATGGTGTGAGTGCACAATTGATTTAAAAAGAAAACACTTCGAAAAAGGAACTCAAAATTGTTCAATCGTCTTTAAATTACAAGGATTTTGGGTTTCAACAGAATTTTGACTCATACAGAAACTTATATCTTTTGACATCTCCAGAAAGCCAATCAAATTTGGAGATGGCTAATAACAGAAAGCTTTCAACAAAATCAGTAAATCTGCATAATACTTGGTGAAAAATGTACCATTTGACGTTTATCATCAGCTGTGGCTTTCATTTCTTTTAATATAATTTAATGATTTTTAGGTCATCGGAATAGCGCTGGTTGGGAGGTGCAGTTTACAGCTCAAGACCTAAAGTATTCCCGCAACAATTGAGTTTCTTCGACCTTATATTATCGATTCAACTTTATGGTTCCTGAATTGCTTAACACAAGTTTATGCAATCCCGATTTTACAATTCGACTGAAGTCAATAAATAGTCGTTGTCTGGTAGTATGTCATAGATAGATTTAATGATCTATAAACATTCAAAATAAATATGTTTCCTCCATATGCGTATTCCAATATCTGACAAATAGAGAACCTACACTCCATAAGACAAATGATTCTACTAAAATAAATCTAGATGTCATTCAAGTAGAGTTTACTGGAGGTAGATTTAAATAGTATCTAATTTGTGGCAAGTTAAACTCAAAGTAAAAAGTAGAGGGCAAAATTGAGATCCCTATGGTACACCGCAAAATCTATGAAAAATTTTCAGTACAAGCACTTTTTACTTTTATCATCTGTGATAGATTGTGAAAATCACATAATTGCTGGGGATGTATAGATCAGCTGATTTTATAGCATTAATTTACAAAATCAAATGGTGTTAATTTTATAAGTTCACTTTTTCAGCTATATCCTTGCCGAAATCTGATTGCTAATTCCATCACTCAATAATAAATTTATGAATCTGATTAATCAAAATTGGTGTTATTGTCAATGTATTCCCTATTAGAAATTTATTAAGTGTAGAAAAATTTGTCTGTGGAGGAAAGGGGGATTTTTCGCATGTTAACGAGCTTTGTACTTATTTCTGCTCTATATTTTGAGTTTACAGCTGATAGGTTTTCGGCTGGCCTTATTTTTTTGATCCGACTACTTAAATGACGGATTTTTTTGAAGGTTATTTTGAGGAATACACCAATCGTTTTGTTGAAAAGTATTTAATATTCTAATTCATGCCAAACCTATACAAAACAAGATCTCACAAAGGTACTATGACGGTAGTAATGACACATGATGACTACATAACCAAAATAGAACAGCTGTTAAATGACGATACCACATACACATATGTCCATAGAAAATGACCCGAGCGTTAAATTTCAAAGAAAAAGTAATAGACTAGTTCTCAATATGGAAAACAAACACTATATCAATAAATAAAACGATAACAGCTCTCTGCCGATACAAGTACATGCCCCCGTCTGTACGGACTCCCAAAAATTCATACACCGCATATACCCATGAGACCTGCAATATCAACAATTAATAGCCCAAGTTTCGATCTCTCCAAGTACATTTGCAAAATCTTGCAGAAAACGATCTCTGACAGTACACGCAATATAAAAAATACAGACGACTTAAAGGAATAATAAACGATATTCTTATCACACTAGATGTAGACACATTGTACATATAAATGTTGACATAAAACTAGCGCTAAAACCATCGAAATAAAATGGTCAACTATAGAAACCTTGATACCAATATACAAAGAATTAGTCATCCTCTGTGTAATGGAATGTAATTACTTCTCATACCATTTAATATTCTACAAACAAAAATGCGGTCTATAGCGATGGGTAACCCACTCTCAGGCATCTTGGCAAAAATGGCACTAGATCATATAATTGATGAAGCCTTAAAGAAATCCGAAATAGTACCAACATTTCTAAGAAAATATGTGGACGACATCATCTGCGTTATACACAAAGACTTAGAAGCAATTTTTAGCAATAGCTTCAATAATATATACTATCGATTCAAATTTACAGTGGAAAAAGAAATTAATAATAGCATCCTTTTCCTTGACATGCGATTACATAGAACAAGAAATCAGAACATTATAACAGACTGGTATTGCAAATCTTGTAGCTCCTCTAATAGGATTTTAAATTATTACTCAAACTAACCGCATAATACTAAAATAAATACAGCCCAAATCCTCCCAAACAAAATCTTTAAAATCAGTCACAACAAATTTACACAAAAAAACACTACAATCATTACAGATATATTCATAAAAAATAACTATCCATTGCATGTAATCCACAAAATAATAAAAAGAGCGGTAAGAAACAACCACTTCAACAATGCAACACACACACACCGAACAAATCAATAAAACTGGATAACACTAATCCTATTTACACATCAATCCCGTTAATATATTATTTTTCCTTAAAAATCGCGAAAATTATTAAAACCGAGAATAATCACATAATAAAATAAGTAAAAAACGAGTTTTCAAACAAAACTGAGGCCAAGCCGCATGAAAAAGTAGAAAATAAACATTTCTTCACACACAGAGGTGGACTCAGATTTTTTGATTGGGACATTTCTCTTGAATATTCTTTCTCTTCATGAATCAAATCACTTATTACCTCTGATTGATCATACTGAAATATATCGGTGATTTTCAGCGAATAAAATCTGAGTCCACCTCTGTGTGTGAAGAAAAGTTTATTTTCTATTTTTTCATACGGCTTGGCATCAGTTTTGTTTGAAAACTCGTTTTTTACTTATTTTATTTTCTGCCTTTTTCACGTTAACTAAATTGTTATTACGTGCTGCATGGAGATATTTTAAAACAATTTTTAAGTCATGTTTGGTGCCGATCCGAAAACAACAATTTTTCGAGTATCAAATCGTTGAAGTACTGCAACGGTTTTCTGAAATTCAAATTTTGTTTTAAACAGCGCTTTTTAGCTGTATTCCAACTTGATCCCATATAACATGAATTTTCCCGATTTTCCATGTTTTACACAGACTTTTCCTATTACTATGAATTTTTTTTAAAAATTTACATGAATTTTCCTCGATTTTTCAAGCAAGTTTTCATGATTGCTGAAGAGAAAGTATTGATGCCAGTAGGACAGAAAAAAAAAGATTCCGCATGGCTAATAAAACTTTTTTGTCGGAAAATTGTCCGGAAAAATTGGAAAATTCGGCATTTTTCCTGAAACAGATTTATTACTAATCATATGGATGAAAATTTTTCCGATGGTCTTCCCGCTTTTCCGGGTTTTCCATGAAGTTTTCCACAAAAGCAACTTTATGCAACTCATTTCGCTCTACAACTTTGTCTTAAGTTGCAAAACGCTCAAACGCTTCCTTGGTCGGAAAAACTCCGGAAAAGCGTTTTACATGAATTTTCCTCGATTTTTTCCGCAAGTTTTCACAATTCCGGAAAATTTTTTCGGAAAAATCGGAAAAGTTTTCTTGAAACGAATTTATCACTAATCAAATTTGTACCAAATTTTCAAATGATTTTTCCCGATTTTCCGGGTTTTCCATGGAAATTTCCGGTTCAAATTTTGATAGATTCATTTGTCACGCGGCATGAACCTGTGTGACAATTTTCAGCTCGCTGTGATGACGAAAAGTGGGGTCTACGAGAGTGTCGAAAATAGTAAAGAAATATATAAATAGACAAATTCATGTACGAGTTAAAGGGACGGGCTGGCCGCAAAAATAGCATTCAAGCCAATAACTAAACTAAACAAAAATTACACAAAAACCAAGGATCCCATAGCCACACAAGAAAAAAACAGCGTTGTATACAAGGTCAAATGTGAGAACTGCAAGACGGCATACATTGGACAAACATCAAAAATGTTTACAAGCACCAGGATCCGGAGTAGCATTCCACGCAATAGACACAGGGCATGGAAAATAATAAAACAAAACATGAACTTTAAGAAGCATGCCACATATACCTTAACAAAAACAAAATTATAAACTTAAGGCAGAACACGGAATTAAAAAATAAAGATATTTGTTATCATATTGAACAAACTAAAACCCTAGTATTAGTCATATAATTTAAACATTTTCTCAACAACCGCTTAGTTACATATTGTCCTCGTAGCTAGTAAATTGTCTTTTTTGTTCTAAGTCTATTTTAATTTATTAACAATGTATTTTTCTTTAGTCGCCGTAAATTGGTTGCTGTCAAAGATTCGAATATATGGAAGTCCCATATACTTAACACAATTAGAGCGACTCGACAAATTGCCAACAAAAAGTTTGGGAAAATCTCTAAATTGGTCGCCAACATAATTGACATTTCTGTGTGGACAGTGAATAATTGACATTCATGTTATGTGGATTTGGTTATTTTTATAAAAAATAGCAAATTAAAATATAGTAGTTAATAAACTAGGTATTAATAACTTTAATAAAATTAATTTCTTTAATTAGTTTGAGAAATTATGAGTTTTGAGGAGGATTTTGTAGAAAAAATGGGGGAAAAAGTTATGCTGTGTGATAAACGTCATCCCATGTATGGCAATCTCATCAACTTTTTTTAGGTTTTTCTTTATGCTTTTACAATATATTCAGAAAGCCGCATAAGCTAAACTTAAGATTTTTCTAAGTTCTTTCCTTGTTGCTATTTCTTTTACAATAAATAAAACAGTGACTGCTGTCAAAAACATTTGTCTAGTCGCGTACACTGTGTTTTAAATGCGATACTGTTGTCAACAAAGTTGCCAACATTGTTGTGTCGCTCTCACTGTGTTTTGCCCTTTTTACTGTAATTTGTTTTCCATGTTGCTTATGTGCTATTTATTATTATCTACAAGAACTATTTATACGCGCAGTAGACAGAAAAAAGTTATTTAAAATATTTATATTTAGAATTTTTAAAAAAACACTTGAACTCATATTTGTGAATAATATTATATTTATAGAGCTCCTGAAGAAGGGCCGCACTTGTACTCGAAACGCCGTGCAATGAATTAGAAAATTAAATACTTTTCAACAAAACGATCGGTATATTCCTCAAAATAACCTTCCAAAAAAATCCGTCTATATTTTGAATAAAGTATTAAGTAAGTAAGTTTTACAAATTTTTTTTCTCAATTTATAACGTATTCACTTATTTTATTTTCTTCCTTTTTTCTCTTTACTTTTCTAACTTTAATTTTCTATATGCTATCAAATGTTTCTTTTTGCTATGTTTTTATACTTTATTTAGTTTGTATGTTTACATTGTTATTATTATTATTATTTTTCTTTCTTTCTCTAAAAGATTATTTATATCTTATTGTACTATGGCCTAAGGATAATAAATTGAATTGAATTGAAATGAAAGGAAAATTCATTTATTTTACAACTCAACGATAAACGGAGTTTTCCTGAAAATAATATTCAAAATTCGTCACTATGTATATATAGTCCACATGGAATCATCTTTCTGAATTGAAAAGAAGACATCACGTCACAAATAATAAAAAAAAAAAAAAATGGAAAAACAAAAATTCAGAAAATTAGGGAGGAATTTTCTTGCAAAGCCCCAAATAAATGTGCTCCTCTCCTCCTAAACATTATGATTGTGATGCCATCAACGTTCAAGTCGAATACAGACAGATTTTGGTATACAAAAAAAAAATGATTTTTATGCATTGTTCAAAAACTCTATTAAGGCTTGATACAATCCAAACAACAGCAAAAGGAAGCTTATAAGCCTGGTCCTGAAATCATGTTGTAGGTCCTCCCACTCCCACTAAAAAAAAAAAAATAGAGAGAAAAATAAACAATTTCCTTTAAGATCAGAACCCTGGGTATATAGCGCAGCAGCCACTCTTCTTATTACCATTTGACGATGGGTGGTAAAGAGCTTATTAAAGTCGGAGACCAGGTCTGACACAAGTCAGAGTGTATACAGAAAATGAAAAAAAAATTTAGAAAAAATCAGAAGAAAAATTGTTAAAGTCCTACGAAACAGACGGCTCGACAAGTTGACAAGTAGTGTGTTGTGCATAACTGGTGTGGTGAGTTAGATTGGTATAGTCGTAGTGTGACTTTACTGAACACAAGAGAAGACCCAGGAGGAGGATGGCGATAAGGATGAGAAGACAAAACCCCAACATATTTTTTTTCTGGAAATATTCCTCTAAACTTTTGCGGACCTTTTTTTCTTTTCTATTCTCTTTGTGTATAATAATTTCTAAAAGCTTTTCTTACACTGAGTTTTAAGCTCTTTCTTCTTGATGGAATCTGATTTAATCTACCAATCCTTCCCACGGGTTTATTCAGAAGGCCGCAAACTTTTACGTAATTCCTTGTGCGGATGGATGGATGGATTGAAATTTTTGCTTAACTCACTTTCTTTGGTACGGGGGTACATATAGATACCTGTGCTGAGATGTTGGTATAGTGCTACTGATGCTGATGCTGATGCTAATGCTGCTGATGTTGCTGATGCTGTTCCTGATGCTGCTGCTGCTGCTGCTGCTGCTAATGTTCGACAAAGACCTGATTCGGAGGATTCGTTAAGCTCCTGTCAGTTTCAGAGGAGAAGAAGAAAGTTTTACTGCATCCACAAAAAAAAAATCTTTAAATCCTTCAACGGTATACACTATATACTTCAAGCATTATACCTACATACATACATACATAGGTAGCCTTGGGTGCTTCATCTGAAATTTGAAGACCGCAACAACCAACCACAGAGGAGTATATATACACACAAAAACATTTGAATAGCTGAGCACGTAGTAAATAGAAAGACCAGCGAGCAAAGAGTTCACAAAGGAAAAGATATGAAACGTGACTTCAATTGAAGCAAAAACCCAACTTTCTTACCCTTTTCCAGTTTTTCTTCTCATTTCCGGTGAATTTTACTGACCTTTTTTATGGCTTTTCCCAGGTGCTGAAATCTCCCCTAATTTGTCTTGTTGATTTGAAAGCCGTAAACCGCCAATGGACTACAAATCTGCGGGAATTCGTTTGAAAATTTATTTCAAAGCCGCTTGATTTTAGCTTTTATCAAAAAAAAAAAAAAAAACTTTAATAAAAAATTCAAAGTCGTCCAGTTAGTAATGGACTGATTTTTAGCAAACATATACTATAAGGTTTCGAAAGGGACGAGTATAGATGGCGCATTTCTAGTGGAATGAGAGGGAGAAAAATGCTGTCCTATTAAATGTCAAATGTGTGAATATTATTAAGGCAAACAGGATTCAGCCACACCCAACCACACATATATAATATATATATACATGCAAAGAGGTGACTGTCCTTTTAAGCAATCATTAAAAAGCGGGCACAATTTAGGAGGGGTAGGGGGGGGGGGGGGTTGAAATTACATTTGACAAGTGTGAACCTGTGAATGAACCTTTAATATCTCTATCTCTCTCTTTCTCTTACTCTTTTAGGCTACTTTATTTCAGATGTTCTATGTCGCAATGAAATTTTCATAATCAGGAAGAGGGGGATGAGTAATGGAAAAATGAGGTAACTTCTCATGTAATTCCCGCCTAACGCCCACCCGCCCATCCGGTATGCCTTGTAAAATCAGCTATAAAATGAAACAGTAAAAATTCATGAAATTCATATTACCAAAGGTTATCACCAGGGTGAATAAGAGAGGACATGTTAGGATGTATGATGGGCACTCTTAAGGATTTCAATGACTTATGTCGTCGTTTTTATGAAAATTTACATGCCCTTGCCGTGGTATTTCGTCAAAATGTTTTTTTTTTTCAAAATGTAAATCTAACGACAAACAGACCTCCAGAAAAAAAGGTATGTTCGTTTGTATTTTTTTTTTTATTATTATTATTATTACGCAAAAATCTGGGAACTGTATGAACAACTTTATCTCGTTTTGTGAATTTGATGAGATTAAGAAGACTCGAACCCGCGCCGCAGTGTGTCCTTGTTGTATGTAGTTAAATAAAAAGTTGGAATAATTGACGGAGGATAATGTTTGACATTTCTGTTTCTTCTTAATTTGGAGCGAGATAATTTTTTTTTTTTTTTTTTTTTTTTTGAGTATACATGTAGACCAGGTTTGATGTTGTCATTAAATTTTTCTTGTTTTTTTCAGGAAAATATTTGGTTTTTTATGTAAATTTTATATATTTTTTCATAGTGGAAGGTTTTATCATATTTGAAGAGAAAAAATAACCTTAGAAGGCATTGTGTATATAGAGAGAAGTGTCAAAAATTTTCAAAAGCAAATATATAAACCCTACTGGATGGACTAATGACAGCGAACCTAGACACGAACCGCTTATGACCGACATACAATAGCTGAAAATCAACTTATATAGACAAAAATTGGCTACTGGAAGAACTATTCTCCAGACCAAAATCCCATCTGGGTAAAAAAAATACAAACACGTTCACTACTGACTAGCGTGATGGAGCGTAAAATAGGTATATTAGCGAACTTAGGGTGATATTGAATCATCCCATATTCAAACCATATTTTTCCTAGAAATTCCTTCAAAGTGTTCGGCTGTGAAAATTTTCAGTAAGTTATCCTGATCTCTTCTAATAATTTACAAACTCAAGAGAAAACCTGGGAGCATTCTGAGTAAAAATATTTTGATCAAAGTAATGAACCTATCAAACCGGTAGTTTCATTTAACTTCACCCAAAGAAAATAGCAGCACTGACAGTAGTAGTTGAAAAGGGGCCAAAAATCCATGATCTTTACTTTGAAAATTGTGAGAATGATTTTGATCGTGCTTTAAGGTTAGCTATAAGAATGGCCATCAAAAACTCGTAAACGAAAAGCCAAAACTGGACCAAAAGATCAGTCTGGAAGCATCGCGCAATACATTTCAGCCACATTTGAGGCTCTTGGATGTTGAAATTTTACCATATATAATGACAAAATTATTCAATTTATAGCATCCCCCCATATTGCAATATTATAATATCAAAATATGTTTCGTGGGTGGCAAGTCTTGTTGGGGAGATGTATCCATAATTGTAAGTCGCCTATAAGAGGAAAATGCGGTGTCTAAAACGCCTGACACTGATATCTTGAATACCAACTGGGACTACTTGAATACCTTGCTAACGCAGGAAACTGATGACTTATGAATACTACCTGCGATGTCTTGAATGCCCGCTGAATCCAGGAAACTAACGTCTTGAATACTAGCTGCGATATATTGAATGCCTGCTTAACGCAGGAACTGAGCTGTCCTGGAAATCTGGCTACTGGTCGATCAATTGCTCGACAAGCATCCACATTAAGAGTCACCCGCTTATATAGTTGAAATGATTTTGGATTTGGAGGCCCCAGTCTGCTTGGTGAAGATGTGGGGCTGCCGCAATGTCGATCTGTTGGAAGAGTATACCTCTTCAGGCCAGACTGTCCATATGACGGTCAGAAAAGGTGTTATTCCAGAAGGAGTCTGGAGTCCAGTCGCATGTCGACCCTATGCGGACTTGATGGTCGTAAGAACAACAGCTATGATGTAAGTACTGCTGACGAGATTCCCTTCTTCGCACCAGATTCCCAGTTTGTTTCTGATAGGCAAAAAAAACAAAACATAAACGCTGCAAATAAGCTTACCTGGGAGTCATTAAAAAGGTCACCTCAGGAATTAATCTTTATTCAAACTTGCTATTACTGGACCTGTTAATTTTCAGTTTAATTTCCTAAGTGTTCTTTACAGCACAACCGTCCCTAGCTAAGCTCATTTAAGGCAGAAACACATCCAACCAAACCTCAGGCTTCTTCGTAGCTCGCCTCAAGGCTTGCCTCAGAGCAATGACAACAAAATGATACCACCGGGCTCGGTGCTGTCATTGTAATTTTGATAGTACATCTGCTGACAGAAGTAGGCCTGAGGGAGAAAAATTTCCATTGAGCAAAGCGCTGGCTTGGTTTTGTGTTGCATCATTTAAAAGCCCGTGTTGGAAATTTTGACAACGCCTCGACTCGAGAAAGCCTCGAGGCCTGTATGTGTTTCTGCCATTACATTCAGCAAAGTGGTAGTAGACGCGAATTTCGAAATCAATTTTGCTACATAGGTTTGCAAAGTGTTTGGTCAAGTGTTCGGAAATTTATGACTATGCACAGACGCGTCACCACTTATATGTATGCAAATCTGTTTTGAATAGGAGCTCTTCATTATCTTGACCTATCTATTCCGTATGACTTTTTATAAGATTTGGACAACATAGGCAGAAAAGAAGTTTGTGATAACTGGGCTGAGTCTAGAAGGTGCCACTTCTATGGCTTTTTCCAGCAATCAAAAGGCTAGCCAATAATGTCAGGAAAACTGATCTAGATGGAGATTTTCAAATCGACTAAAAGATGCAAAGGAAATCTTTTTCGTAAGAATCTTGGAATAAATCAGCAAGACTGCTCAAATTACTATAGTAAGTAACTTAGCGATTAAGTAACAGACCTGTAAGTTTGTGATTTCTTCACATTTCTCAGACTGGGCGAATAGAAAAATGTCTCTAGTTGAGTAATGATGCTTGCTTTACTTGCTATACTACAGCAGAGCTGACTAGTCTACTGTTACTTAAAGTCAATAAATAAAATGGGAAATTTCAATATTCTAAGTATTTTAAATATCAAGAACTGGATAGAGTCTCCTCTCGACATATATATAGGCTGGTCTCATATCTTGATGAGTTCCCGAACCATAGTACACATAGTCGATTAAGCAAAACGATATATGCAGCATAAACATTATCAAAAAGCCACAACCAGAACAGATTTTAACAATAACACGTTTCTACTTATATAGAACCATGGAAGAAAATTAAATATGCCATTCACAGTAGACCTATGAAAGTTACCCAATTATTTCAGTAAAATATTATCTCAGACTTTATATTAATTGAAATTTTGATGATCCTAACTAGGTTCTATTCATTACTCGCACTCTTCCCAGTTTTGTATTCGAAAACACACAATAAGAAATCTCCTCTTCTTTCACCAAAATGAGAGACAGACAAGGCACATTTATCAAAACCAAGATTAGGTCTATACACCACCATACAGCTCCAGAATCAGCAACAGCAGCAGCAGCCACCGTTCAACTCTGTAGTTTTTCTGAATTAGAGCAGTAGCAGCTTTCCATCAGCTTAAAAGTTTCCATACCTTTCTGCCATAATTTTGCAGTCCATTCATGCTGCAAGGCCTTTCTTTTATATCCTTTCCGAAATCCCAGTAAAACCCATCTGGGTGTAATTAAACTGTAAATCAATTTATTATGAAACCAAAACAAAAACTCATTTCTCTGGCTGCCTGCATTATTCTCAATGCCATGCCAGAAGGAAAGCAAAGCTGAGTAGACCAATCCAGACCGACCAAACCAGACCGTACCAAGCCAGCAGCCCATAGTTGGAGAGTTGGCCTTCAGAAGGAACCGTGTCGGTAACAAGTTCGGGCGTTCCATTTTCATTGGGGAAAGACAAATTGACGCGAGTAAGTCGAGGAAAACGACTTGAACTCAAGTGGAAATAAACAAGCCCCAGCGCAAGGAATATAATTATAAAAGTTTCTTCATATCCTGTGGCTGGTTGGATGGGGTTGCTGCTTGGTTTGGATTTGGGTTTGGATTTGGATAGGGGTTGGCTGGCATAGTTGGGCAAAAGCGGGTATTTCTCAAAAATTATATATAATATAGTCTCGAAGTGGGTTATAAACCACCTTCCTCTCCCACCCCATCCCCGCCTTCCAACTTTCTCTCTCCACACTGCTCCCACACCTTATACACCAACAAGATGATGATAAATGGGTGGTTGAGCACTGTTGAATAAAATGTAAACAGTGGATCAGTTGCAAACTTAAATTTCCATCCAGTTGTCGACGTTAGAATAGATAGATGCACAGGCACACCAGGCACAGTTGCCACTCTGGATGGATACAAATTTCAACAAGGATTGAATAAGGATATTATGAGCTGCGGAAGCTCATGGCAAGAAGCACGTCAAAGTTTTGGTATGCGGGCATAAGCAATTTCAACAGAATCTAATGAAATCATCTGAAATGGCAGAGCTGCAAGCTTCCCAGCACTACCACCAACACCACCACAGCATTATGTAAAGATGTAGCTATAGTGTATATATAGTTACTGAGTATAAGAGTGGTCCAATTCAGTTTCGTATAAGGTCGGAATGGCAGATTGTCAAAATATTTTCATTTCACAAGGGTAGAAGGCTTATATAGGTTTGTTGTTGAACGTTGAATGGGAAGGGACGCATGTATATTTTATGCAAGGTCTTCCTTGGACCTATTTGGATCAGCGTCCATAGTGCTTCCATAAAAACATGTGTTAAATATTGAAACTTTAGCATAATTCAATTCAATTTATTAATTTCAGTTGTTGCATAAAATATGTATGGAACTAGAGCGCAGTCATAAACTTATTATGAAAAGCTGAAATTGTAGATTTTATATAGGCGACACAAAAGAAATGAAATTATAAGAAGTAGATTAGACCGATTGGGGGGGGGGAGGTAAACGGAGCGTAATAAAAGAAAACTATTGTCATATGAGGAAGACATAATTTAGGAAACTTTTCTGCTATGGGCACGACAAAAGAAAGTACTAATTATAGCGGCGTTGTTAGATCTCAGGTAACACTCCTTACTTTTCTATTGGTAATGTTTAGGTTTTATTGTTGAGTTGATAGATGGCGTCGTTAAACCTTATGATATGTTGTGAAAATATTATTATCATTATTATCCTGCTTTTTATGGTCTCATGAAAATGCAGTTTTAAAATCTCCGGCTCAGCTGAAAGTTCTTCTCTAGTGATACCACCGACATCTATGAGTAAAGGCAGAGAAGGCGTATAGCGAGAGAGGGTGAGATAAGACGAAGAGCTTTTTCTGGACTGTCAAATGATGCGTAAGTAATAAGGAGCTGAGTAAAAGTGTCGTGAGGGAAAAATTAAGGAAATAATCGAAGGGTATCAGAAAAAGGGGGATACGAGGAATTAAAAATAGAATCAAATAGGAAAGGGGCGTCTCATAATGAAAACGGATGACAGATGTAAATATAAATTAATAGGGTATGGCTGGCTAACGACCGTAGGTATCGGATTAAAAATTTGTAAAAAAGAGGGATTGATACAAATGGACCATCCATACGTCAGCACTTTTTCTTTCAAATATATAGAGTGATCAATATCACTGGATCATCTCTCTTTGCAGTTTTCATTAACAAAGTTTCTTGTCCAATCAGAACATATCTACATAAGGTCATTGATACAACTGGATAATGCTTACATCAGAACTTTCTTATTACAACCATCCATGAACTAACTAGATTATTTGCTCGATTCATTTTATACCCTAGATGAAATCTATAGGGTATACTAAGTTTGCCATTCCGTTTGTAACGCACAGAAATAATGATGGTAGAGCAAAATGGATTGGACACCCACGCATAATATTAAAAGTTATTTTGATTTTTGCATGTCTGTCCGTCCGTCCGTCCGTCCGTACGCACGATAACTCGAGAACGTGTTCACTTAGAAAGCTGAAATTTTGTACACGGACATTAAAAAAAAAGTAAATTTAAGTTCGAAAATGAGACAAATCGGGCAACTCCTTCGTGGAGTTGCCATACAAAAATTTCGTTTTCCACTATATATTTGGACACTACCTGAGAACACATCGACATAGAAAGCTGAAATGCGGTACATTGTGATTTCATAGTAATAGCAAATAAAATTTCAAAAATGGACTAAATCGGTCAACCCCTTCTTGGTGTTGCCATATACATTTTTTTTGTTTTTTACATATACTGTGAAAACGATCAGTCCTAGACATTTTTATTGTACTAAAGGCTTCTTCAGAATAAAAAATCCTATAAAATTGGTTATAATTATTTTTTCTGTCCGACGAGCCGTTCTAGAAATATATGCTAGAAACCAATGCAAAAAATCAAAATTGCTCAAATGGTTGACCATACGAAATTTCATACGGGCATTCATCTAGTGTATCATAAGAATTGGTCTTAGACCAATTCTAGCTTTTTCACTTGTTTTTGTTACTCTTAATTTATAAGGGTCATGCATTTGGCCATTTCGACAGCATATAGGTGACGTGCTCTAAAGCAATAGAGGGACACAAGCCCTACTGCCAATATGGGCATACTGTTCCGAGAAGTTTAGTTTTGCGTATAACTCTGTCAGTGTCCGATGAAAGCGTACCAAGGGAATTATCCACATTGGTTCAGTGGCGGATCCAGGGGAGAGGCGGTAACGTGGTCATGACCCCCCTAAATTTGAAGTAAAAAATATTTAATTAATTGAGTGATTTGAAAAAATAAATTTTTTATTTTATATTTTTGTTATTTATATAATTCAACTTCAAAAAATTATACAAAATATTTTTGTTCTAATAGAAATAATTTATTTCAATGAATATTGTTGTATGCATGTGATATATGTCTATAGATTTCCTCAGAATTTGAGTTTGGGACCCCAACTTTGGGTGATCCAAAGCCTGCGAGAAACACTACCAAATCAGAGGCCTAACTTAATCTTAAGTCCTAACGTTCTAAAATATTTGTAGCGTTCTTATGTAAAATCACTGACATGTATAATATGGATTGACTATGTCCATCGAAATCGGTCTAAGCACCAAGTACCAATAGAGAGAGAACTATAAACAACAAATAAATAAGTGGGTGCATCGAAAGAAATGTTTTTATATTCATTTTTCGGATTAATTAGTGATAAAAAGTGATTTACCAAAGGCAATATATTCATAGATACTCAAAAGATATTCGAAAGGTTTTATTAAAATCACTTTTCAACTTCTCATCTATTAAAAAAATGACTTTTTTGAAAAAAATTGACACATCACCCACACAGCTTAATACGGAAAGCTTCCTAATACTGCGGTGGCTAAGCTAAGTGACTCACCGCGCTGGATGTTTTTTTTTGCTCAATTTAATTTGTAAGATGACCCCCCCCCCCCCCGAATTTAAATGCTAGAACCGCGCCGGCATTGGTTAGCTCTATGTCTGCAGTTTCCCAAGACATCTTAACTTATTTGAGTTCATTACGATAGTTGATTCACCAGTAACAGTTGCCTACCAGAACGTCAGTTTTTGAACATATTTTACAAACTGTGTATAAAATGCAATCTACAAAGTCCGATAAAATACAATAAAACCTTTAAATATACAATAGCAGTTCTTAACGGCTCAGATGGGCACAGGACGCGACTTTAGCGCCCTATTTTCAGTCTCCTTTTTGATTTGGGACACCCACGCTTCCCCTCCCCCACCCAAGCCAAATCCTGCGTGCGTTTCTTTATTCCCCCCGTTTTTCTGTTCCTTGCTAGAGAAATTCACGCTTCTTATGTTGCTAGCAGCCTTCGAACCAAAATGTCGCAGAATTGAAATAATCGGACACAAATGTTAGTGGATACAGCGATGTGTGTCCACTCTTAACTTCTTCCGCTTTTCCTGTCGCGCACTTATGAGATAGAGGTTGGTCACCTTAGACGCTTTTATTTAGAATCATATTCTGAATAAAATAAAATTTTTAATTTTTAAAATAAATTTTTAAATTTTTTTTTTTAAACTTGACGAAAAAAGAAGTACATTAAAATTTTCTTTTTCGCGTCCTGGCACACATTGAAGCGTTAGGTTAGATTTATACTAAATGCTAATCCACTTATTTAAGTATACTAGTTTAGTATACTTCAAATTTTTTTTTCTAATTTTTTGAGTTGATGCTCCCTGTGGGTTTGGCGTGTTATAATTATATACTCTAGATGAAATCTATAGCGTATACTAACTTTGTCATTCCATTTTTAATGCACAGCAATAATGATTGTAGAGCAAAATGGAATGGATTAAAAGTTATTTTGATTTTTGCAAGTCCGTCCGTCCGTCTGTCCGTCTATCCGTGCGCATGACTAATCGAGAACGCGTCCACGTAAAAAACTGAAATTTTGTACAAGGACGTTAAGAGAAAAAAGTAAAATTAAGTTCGAAAATGAGACAAATCGAGCAACTCCTTTATGGGGTTTTGGGTTTGGGTTTTGCTATCATAATCAATCAATGTCGGAACTTGTACATGATAGCACTACAAAAAAAAAAACCTATTATTTGACATGTACCCTTAGTACCACAAAACTATCGCTCAAAATAGTTATTCATAAATTATTTTTTAAAAGATTCAGGTATAAGGTGACATTAGAAAACATATAGCGATCGTTTTTAGTACTAATTAATAAAGTATCATTACAGATATTCAAATTTGGTAAAGAAAACAACTCCCAATTACTTGCTAGAAAAATTGAATTTGAAATAAAGAAAGTAAATTAAATTTATCCTAACACCCGCCCCCATGTATATTTCTTTAACTAATAAAAACAAAAAGAATTTTTAATTTACTGCACTATCGGAAAAGGTGTGTCCTTATCTTTACTTTCATTAAGTTTACCAAAATTGTGTATTATATCTCTCCCAACATCTCACCACATATACTTCCCCCTCCATTCCCGCAAATTAAAATTTCTAATAGGAAGAAATCGAAAGGAATTAAAAAAAAAAACAAATGGAAAATTCTAAAAATTATGACAATTATGCAAAAATGCCTTCATTCAATAAAACGAAAGCAAAAGAAATTAAAATTAAAATTAAATTAAATTGCAAGGAAATTCCTTAGTTTTTTCTTCCTTTCATTTATTTTCTTTTTTTTTTTTTTGTTCTACAGCACTCTAAAGACTCACACAAAAAGGCAACAATTTAAATTTTCCGCATAAATCAAAAGAAAATGCCAGAATTCAATTATGCTGTCCTGAGGTACCTTTTTCTCCCTTTGGAAAACATTTCTCGACTAGATAAAAAAAAAAAACGAGAAAGAAAAAAAATGATAAAAAAGAATCTAATTAATCCCGCAAAGGAGAAATTCCCCATCCGTAGGATTCTAATGTGTCACTAGTTGGTTATGCATGAGGCAGCAGGAAGACACCTTAACAGCACAGTCCCGGAGATGTTAAGAAATGTGGAAATGAATTTTTCATTTAATTCCGTTCTGTTGCACAAAAAGCACAAATTTAATAATAATAAAAAAAAAAAAACTTCGGAAGGAGGGCGGTGGGGAGGAGTAAAATAAAAGGGAAATACAAGAGTGACAAAAGAAAAAAAATAAATAAATAAAAACTCATTACGCGCCTAATTAGAAGTAAGAGCGTAGATTGAGGTGTAGGAGGAGGAAAAGGACGACGACGACGATATGACAACGGGTTGAAGAAAGAGTAAATTTCAGATGGAAATGGAATGAAGGAGTTTCATCACACTGGAAAGCGTGAAAACTGAAAAGCATCACCAAACTTACTTAAATTGCAGAACAAGTGAAGCGAACTGAAATGAAACGAAACGACTCCGCTAAAACCCTTTTCTGGCAACGACTCAGAGTGTAAAAGTACCTCTACTGAGCTAATTACGATGATGATGATGATGATGACGAAGACGACGCTGGCGAAGTCTACGACGGGCGTCCAACATGGATATTTAGCATCAAAGACCCTCAAGCTCTTTTAATTAAATAATTATCTTAAATTGATATACGTGATCTCCATTTTGTCGCGTGAATTTCTCTGCTATGTGTCTTAATTATGCCGTGATAATGACAACTAGCACTCGCTTGCGAGTTGATTTAGTAGTACGAGTTTGTATGCAAAGTTGTACGGCTGCCAGGGTAGTGGGAATGGGAACATTTTATGAGGGTAATTTTCATTATTTCACCATTTTAGATAATCATTAGTGTTTATAGTGCGACATAAGTAAACCACCTTTTGGTATAGCGGTTACAGGTACAGAGGTAGGACGGATGAAGCTTTTCAACAGAGTGTGAACAAACATCGCGTTTTTTATTGATATTTAACTTGATATTAATGTGTAATACGATTCCAGTAAATAAGAAGTAATTTCACTTCATTTTTTTAAACAAAATTCCTATAATACGATGAAGACTATAGGCATGTGCTTTAAGTCTATTCAAATGTGCATACCAAAAATGTCTTTCGGCAGATATACATTGTACCTGAAAATGAGTGTAGATGGAAATTTATCAAGAACT
This sequence comes from Dioctria linearis, assembly GCA_963930735.1. Classification (NCBI taxonomy): domain Eukaryota; kingdom Metazoa; phylum Arthropoda; class Insecta; order Diptera; family Asilidae; genus Dioctria; species Dioctria linearis. The sequence goes on along the minus strand of OZ005744.1, from coordinate 206,303,117 downwards.
TAACAACCCAGATCGACAAAAATAAATAAATAAATATATAAATAATAAATAATAATAAATAAAGATATAACTCAAGCTATCATGGAAGTCGAACTAAATCAAATAAGGGACATTCGCGGATAGCGGACTCTACGAACTGTCCGCCACCATGAGTCTGGAAATCTTGCTACGGATCTCTCGAAGGAAACTCCTTTACTGTTCTGATTTTATAGACAACAGGGAATATCATACAAGGTAAATAGATTTGATATATGATAACAGCGAAGAGTCGAAGCCCATTTTGTTAGTTCGTCAGCTTATTAAGGCAGTTCGTCAGTCTATTTATTAGATAGATTGTTACACTATACTTAATTTCCATCAATATTTTAATGAACCAGAACTCAGGCAGAAATGATACTGTACCAATTTTCTATAGAGAAGGGAAGTTAACTCGAAATTTTGTAGATTAGAGGATATAGCAACTGAGTCAATCGCTTTAATCGCAGCTTGATATGGAAAATGAAGAGACTTCGATAATCTCTAAAGCTATTCCTATGATAGCTCCAGTATTACATATAGGTAGTCTTCTGGTTCATCAAGCAATCCAGCTTTCAGTTAGTCATTGTACCCATTTTGACTACAAATATCTTCTTCAATCTTCCCCTGACCTTGATAGCTTACAGTTGATATGCTCGCTGAATATCATTTCAAGGATAATTTGAATCCCAACTTCCTACGAATCTTTGAATTTCCTTCTACCTAGTATCATTTCGACTCTTATAGCTACAGTGCTTCCATATCTTCTGCTACACTACTTAATAAAAATTCCCTAACCTCAATCAAAATAAAACAGTACACACTACTCCAAGGAAGTGGGGAAGAAATTGAGAGGTTTAAAATATTTTTAAAGCTTTGAGTAGAATATTCAATAATCTCCGAGCACAGTCTTTCTTTTCTTAATAAGCGACAAATAGCACCATTATCATTGGATAGCTAATGTTGCGGCCAATCACTATTGACAACAAAACTAGGACGATTCAAGAAACTGAAGAAGAGCTTGAAGAATGGAAAAAAATAATCTCAATCGTAATATACTACTGCCTTGATTTAAGAATTGCCAATGTAAGGTACTAAATGCAACTCACATCTATAGCACCTGCCTACATAATATTCAGCTCATGTTTGAAGAAAATGCAATCAACAAAATAAATAAAAATGCAAAATTTCAACAATTTAAAGTATTTTAACATTATCCTGTTAGCACCATCATCATCACCACCACCACCACCACCTTTCAGGACATTTACAAGAAAATGTCACACCGGAAGCCAAAAATACCTTTCACGACGACGGAACAAAATAACAGCAACAACAGCAACAACTGCAATAACACGAAAAACTCAGTAAATTTCCATGAATGCAGTTTTATTGCATTCACTTCCACCGATATTCCGTCAGAGGGCCTTAAAACCTCCATTTACAGCATTTTATTTTTTCTTATACAGGAAAGCAATAAATTCACATCTTTTGTGGAATAATACCTGCAGGTTGGTGGTACCTAGTTGGGCGACTATTCTACCTAAATAGACCGTCTAGGTCTAGGGCAAAGGAAAGTGGTTAGAAGGATATCCACCCCAAAATTACACCCACACACATACCTTGAAGGATATCCTGCTGGAAAAGGACTCAAACTTAAGACAACTTTTCTCTAGATTTGCTCTTCCGGTACAAGTCCAGAATAGTAGCAGTATACTGCCTGCGACAACGGTAAACGAACGTGTGGAAATACGCGAAAAATTATTTTATTCACTTTTGTCTTAAATTTTTCCTTTTATTTATTTTTTATTTTTTTTTTTAATTTATTTTCGAAACGTGTTGTCGTCAAATTCTCTGATATTTTTCCTTAAGAAGAAAAAGAGCCCCAGAACGATAGCGGGAGCATAAGATGCAGTGTTACAACGACGATCCCACCAACATTTTTTTTTTTTATTATTTTCTAAGGCCGATTAAGGGTGTTGTAGAACACGCAAAGTAAATTTCAAAAAGCCATTTTTCTTCATATAAGCTTACTTTACAGCATAAAATTTGAAAGTAAAAATAAAAAAAAAATTGTAGGAGTGGGGATGTCGTATACTTACATCACCACCCAATGAGAGTACCTACGATAAAAATGTGCAACGCTTTGGATTCGATTGGATGTATAAAAGCTGGTCGTATATCGTATTGCATTATACTTGGAATTTGGAGTGGGGAGAGAGAAGGGTGGTTTTCCTAGAATTATGGATATGCTTGGAAGAATATGCAGAAAAGTGATTTATTTTCCCATTGGATAGATAAGAAGCTCTCCCCGGTGAGATAGTCGGTCGATCTGTGTGTGTATGATCATCTTGTGTCCTTTAATTACACCTCCCAGGCATGTGATGATTTCGTAAATCCCAAATGCCTATGATATCAACACAATTGTTCTTGCCCTTTAAATATAAGGTGTGTGTAGAGACACATATTATGTAGATTCGAATTTTACCTTCTAGCCCTGCGGTGTTTCCGAGATAGAGGAAACTAAATTTGAATTTGACTTATTCAAGTTGAAATGTTTTTGTCTTGTGTGTATGTGTGTGTGTGTGGAAGGTTGTCGTATAGGTTTTGTTACGCTCAATTTATATCTTTAGTTGGATGAGTAGAGAGTATATGGTCGAAAACAAAAAGCACTCATCTTGATTTGTATACATAAATCTTATCCCGTAAGCGATAGAGGATAGTTACTTTGGTAACGTCCTAGTTATAAATATTACTAAGAAGTCACTAAAAATTAACTTTTTGGCTGCAAATATAACTAGAACCTAGCATTTTCCACTTTCTGGTAAAAAAACAGACCTAGAAATAATATTATTTATTTATTTCCTGTCTACAGATACAGAGTACCTTACAGACTAAGCCTTAAGAATAAACTACGAACAACTATGTAGATTCTGCAATTCAAAAATACAACTTTTAAATTTCTCTCTAGGCAGATCAATATCAGTACAGTATGTATATTTGTTAAATTGTATAACGGAATTAGTGATAGGTTCATTATAACCGTAATTGGTTCTATGAAATGGTACTTGCAGCAAATGACGTGGTCTTATAGGCCTTTCTGGAACATACCAATTAATCACTGAGAGGAGCTCCGGTAATTTAATACGATAACATATAATATCCCTTATAAACGTTGTACAAGCAACTTCTCTTCTGAAGTCCAGCTTAGATAAACCTAACAGCAAACAGCGTACATCATACGAAGGCATGTTATGCCTCCAATAAGGGTGATTACCTAGCGCCAGTCTTGTGAATGACTTTTGTATTGCTTCGATACGGTTTATATGTACTTTATAGGATGGACACCAAATAATGGGGTCGTATTGCACTACGGATCTTACCAATGAATAAAAAAGAGCTATCAAGGAGTGAGGATCCTTTAATTCCTTTGTGTTACGTCTTATAAAGCCTAACATTATAAAAGATTTAGAAATAATATATTCAATATGACTAATGAAAGATAACTTAGAATCGAAAATGACACCTAGATCTTTAGTTTCCGCTACTCTGGGAACAGATGAAGCTCCAATTTTATAATCGAAGACTATTGGGGATGATTTTCGGTAAAAGGACATTACTTTACATTTAGAAACATTTAGCGACAAGTTATACTCTGAACACCATCTACCAAGGGCATTTAGATCGTTTTGAAGAAATATGCTATCGGTGATAGAATTTATTTTCACAAATAATTTCAAGTCCTCTGCAAACAATAAACATTCCGCAAAGCAAAAAATATTAACAATGTCGTTGATAAATAGCAAAAATTGAAGCGGACCAGGGTGACTACCCTGAGGAACGCCCGAATTTACCTCGATGACCTTTGACAATTTATTGCTCATTTTAACATATTGCCTACGATTTATTAAAAATGAGGAAATCCATGTGAGAATGTTATAATTAAAGCCAAGACGCATAAGCTTATTAATTAAAAGCGTAATATCAACACGATCCAAAGCTTTCGAAAAGTCGGTATATATCGAATCGACGATGTGCCATGCTCTTCAATAGAATTAATAGCATAGTTTGAAAAAATTGTACATGTTGACCTACCTGAGATAAATCCATGCTGATTCGAAGAAATATATTCCTTTACTATAAATGAAATTTTATAGTTGACTATAAAATCCAGCAATTTTGGAATGTTATTCATAATAGATACAGCCCGATAGTTTATTACCAAATTTTTTGATCCAGATTTGTGGATAGGAGTTATATAATATGTCTTCTATGCATCCAAAAAGCATCCGGAACTAACTGACGAATTAAATAAGACTGAGACAGAATAAGAAAGAGATGATAAGCAATTTTTAAGTAAATTAGTACATATGTTATCCATATCAGGCTTTGTACTAGAGCATAAATTATTTTTAGCAGACTGAACATCCTCCATATCTATCGAAATATCGCCAACGTCAATTGGGGCGTTAGTGCAAAAATCAAATGTTGGAAAGTAACCATCACTATGATTCACACAATAAACTGTAATCTGCGAACATGTTACAGCTAGATGTAATACATGAGATTTTGATTTTGTTATATTCCAGTACTTTAGGAAATCCGGTTGACTTACGTTTACCATTAATATAGTGCCAAAAAGCCTTGCTATTTTATTTGATCTTAGATTCAATAGACCATAGATACTGCCTGTACAAAAACCTATGAAGAAACTCAAATTCCTTTCTCAAACGCCTAAAATTATCTAAATCCTCGGAGCTACCTGATATAGTTTAAATATTTTATGCGCCTTAGTTTTAGCATTTTTCAAGTTTAAAAGTAGTATTCTATTAAACCACGTTGGATGATTTTTTTGCAGTTTTCGAAATTTTGGTACAAAGCTGTCCAGTCCATCATGCACAACTTTTAAAAACCATTAAACATTTGCTGCAAGTTACCTTGTAGCAGTTTCGACCAATCTACACCTGAATAAAAAACATCTAAACTAATGCAATCTGCCTTGGTAAAGTCAAAACACATAGTACACAAATCATTATCTAAAGCATATTCATAAAGAGTCAAGTTTAATTCAATAGCTTTATGATGCATATCCGTATTCACTAAAGGTATTTCAACTTCATCAACTCTACATAAAACGTCACTATTAACAAAAGCAAGATCAAGAAATCTGGCGAATATGTTACACGATTTATTTCTTTTCATTAAGTCTATACTGCTTAAAGTATCAACTACAAATTGTTCAGTTTCAGTTGAAACATTAGAAGGAATTAAAAAATCATTTTCTTCTCTTAAAATCCAATTTACATTACTTAAGTTAAAGTCGCCTAGATAGTACATGAATTCATTATCATTTTGATTTAAAACTAATGAATAGACATTCAAAATGTGATTCTTATAATATCTAATTCTGAACGAGGAGCGCTATAACTAACACAAATACTAAGAATTTCCTGAGAGTTACCTAATTTAAGTTTTACACATAATTGTTCAATCTTATCATCATTGTTGTGAAGAGAAATGCGTTCCGTAAAAAAAATGCGATTTAACAGCAATCAATACTCCTCCACCGCGCTCCATGCCCCTCGAAAGGGGACATCTATCCGTTCTATAAACAGTATAAAGATTGTCGTCAAACAATTCAGAAGACAGAATTTCCTTATTTTGCCATGTTTCAGTGATAACAATTACATCATAATTATTGTCCAGTACAGCCAATGAAAAGTTATTTACCTTTGTTCTCAATCCATGGGCATTCTGGTAGAATATGCTTAAAGAACATGACAAGTTTTGAAGTCCCCGAGAATTATTATAATTTAAAGAATTAAAAAGTGACAAGTCTTCATATGCAGGCTGTAAATACTCAATTATTTTGGTATCTTCGTTGCATTTTCCGATACCAAGTTTTTTGCAAATTGGAGAAATTACGTATAACAATACCTGCAGGCCAAAAATCCCCTACCTGTACTTTGGAGATCAAATGCTCAGGCACATCTAGTTTTGAAGTGATGAACCTTAACCCCGATCTATCAGCGTCTTTTTTTAGTAAATGCCTGCATTAGAGTAAATCAAGCGATATGTTCGCTTTGGAAGCTACGAATTTGATAAAGGCCTCTTCGGAGGTTTTAGGATGAAGGCGACAGACATGCAACCATTTAAATTTATTAACCACTGATAATTCACTTGAAGGTGCTGCAGTACCAACAATTCTGTGGCCTCTTTTCTTATTGCGAAATACAGTCCACTCAGCATTGATACCACATCAGTTACACTCTGGACGGATTTTCCTGTAGTTGGGGATGATACCAGGGGAAGACCTAAAGAAGTAATATGGGTATCCGTCATATTAGAGCATCCAAAGACAGGTGTTGGAGCCACTGCATCTAAATGCGATGAATGCGATGAACATGAATTACTGGACTGGTTAGAATTTTTTATTGCACTTTTGTTCCGCATATTTGATGATTCACTATAACATGCTGGAATCTGATTGTGCTCAGGAATGCAGATAACGGATGAATCTGCTCGTTGACTAATTTTTGATTTATAGTTTGCAAATTCATCCCTGAAACTAGAAATTTCATCTGCAAGTTTTGAGACTTTATCGATCAGAGCATCTATGAGTAGAACACAGCAGGTGGAGCATTTCCACAGTATGTTTTGATTGGTTTCTAACACTTTCAGGCATTGATCATCTAACCTTGGATATCTTTTATGAAAAACACGATTACAAAATACACAATTGACTTTTATTTTGTCCGTATTCACTGCATCACATTTACCACAATTGGTTGAAGCCATTTTAATTACAAATTACTAAATAACTGTTGCGACAGAGTTATAAATAAAGAGCAACTTAAAGAACGTCTGTACACGACCGATGCCACTCGACAATTGATTTTGGCAACTTTCTGGTTATAAAAAAACCTAGAAAAAATATTTTCCAATTTTATTTTAGAAAATGTATACCCTGAATATCTTGTGGAATAAAATAATCATTTTTTTTATAACTAAATAGATTAGCCATCAGGCAGCTAATAGGTAATTCTAAAGAATTAGAGCTGTAGGTAGGTACTGAGGTTCTTCACATAAGTATCGTTACGTTACTATAGGTAGGCTACTGACACTTTGATATATAACAAATTCCCTGGTAACCAACACATATCAATTTACAAAATTTTAGTACCGGTGCGGGCAAGGGCTTTTATGTTAACTAACATTACTTTTTAATCAAATGAGTATACAGACAAGTGAGTTTCTTCGTCAACTAATCTACCAGCTCATCAATAAATTCGTATGGATGCTGATCTGTATGTATATGTAGTGCATCTAATGTACGAGTGAAAGGGAGATAAATGGTGTTGAGCTATCATTGAATTGCGAAGAATATAAATAAGTTTAGTCCCGGTGCTAGAACAAAAATCATCATTGCCTTTATCCAACCAATCATCATGAGATCATCAGTGCGCTCAGGATGATTGGGCTTCCAGGGTTGTTTCATAGCTACATATTATATGAAGTGGAAGTTCAGGCTATTTAAGATTTGTTGTGTCAATAAAAGTTGCATTTAAAAATTTAGTAAAACTTATCGATTATTGTGGCTGATTTCTTAAATTGCTATATAAAAATTATCTCTATAAATATTGCTACAATGAGGTGGCATCAGAGCATATGATTCCAAGGAGGTCTAAATGTGGTTGATTTGAAAATTCACAGATAACCTATATAAGCTAACCTAACACGTCGAATTGAAACTGATCAGCAATGAACTCCTGCATATTTCGACTCAAGAGTTCAAATAATCTTCCTAGCCTATTTCCACCTTCCTTATTTCTTTGCGTACAATAATCGAAGCTTGCCTTTTCCCATGCATGGAGCTCTTGTTGAGATAATTATCTTTCTATCTCGTCTTCCTAAATTTGTTTCCTGTCCTCGACAAACACATTTTATCCAACTATTATAGTGGTCGTTATCACACTGTTCTTGATTCATAAGCTAAAACTTGGGTTCTTATCTTGTTTAACTCCCTCGCCCCACCTACTGTACTACGGATATCCAATGCTCCTGGAAAATTAATCTCACACAAATTACCCATGTTCCAACCTAATTACACTATTTGCAAAAATACAAAAAAAAATGTGTTAAAAATAATACTCCAAGCTCAGATTAGGCTTGTAAAGCTCCCTGAAAAACGAACCTTATCCAAACTTGTCTCAACCCCATCCCCTTTGACGATTTTTTTTTCTTTTTACGAACTTTTAACTAACTTTGAAAACATATAATCGTAAATTGAACCCAATCCTCATTTCAAAAATAATTTTATTAAGGACATGAGACCACCTTACGAACATTCTTCTTTCAACTTCAACTGTAAATCTTCAGACATATTTCGCAGACCATGTAATCCACCACAAGTTTGGTCTGCTCGTACAATCCTAATCCTTACCAGAACTATACGCTATGTTCGTTTAAGGATTTAACTAGTTGAAACTTTTTTCTTTTCGATTTTGATAAAAGAGACTTAATACTTTGCTGTACAAGGAATATCGTTTTTCCCTTGATGAAATGTTATTTCTCCCTTAACAAATCCCCTGCAAGACCGGAGAATGCTCTCTAGCTACATACCTACAAAAACAGTTTCTTCCTATACATTCTTCTTTAATTAAATTGGGAACATGAAGTCCTCCTGACAAAATATCCTTCATTTTGACATATACTCACTCTTAAGACAGCCGTCCTCATCATCCTTATAGTTGTCGTCCTTGTCGTCATCGTCATCGTAGTCGTCGTCGTCGTTGTCATTGTCGTAGTCGACATTTTCGTCGTAATCATTGTCATCATCCGACATCGCTCTATAGTAGAGGGCAGAGAAAAGCTATTTCAGTTTATCAGGAAAAAAAAAACAGGCTAATCTGTAAAAATCCCCGAAAGCTTCTCCACTCAATTACTTCCGCGCGCGCTATACTTGCACCAATAGCCTAGCGACGGATGCGACGTATACGCACACCGACCAAGTTGAATAGAAATTACGAAACTTATCTCCTCTGCCATATATCACATCTGTCAGCTTGCCTTTCTTCAGCTGGAGAAAAGTACACAAATCCGTTAAAACTTGAAAACAGTCTGTTAAATTACCAACAACAAAACATAAAGTAGAGGCGAAAAACAGTGTTTTTACTTTTCATCCCCTACCTCCTTCCGCAGAGAGTATAGTAGTCGGTAGCGATACGAAATGGAAATGGAAACGGAAACGGGAACGATGTCGGCAAATGCTTGAACGTACAGGAAACAAAGCCAAAGAGGAGGATAACATCTCAGGCATCATAATGGAGGTATCAACCACAGCACACAAGGCGGCAACAATAACAACAACAACACAAAAACCTTCAAACCAGCCAACCCCCTAACCACCCCCTTAAACCCCCTGATAAAGTAATGGAATTACTCAATTTACTTTATTTGCAGACGTGTAAATTGACTTCATAAATTTTATTAATTTACTTATTTTCCATTTCATCCCTGACGGAGACCCTTTCAGATGCTCCAACCCATCTGCCTCCCCCCCCCCTCCCCAACTCTCCACCCTCATCTAAAACTAAGAAGCAAGGAGCGGAATGAAAAACAGCAATTGTCACCACACAGAGTAAAATTAGCTTGCCCTACTAGTCTCCCTCCTCCCTCCCCTAAGTACAAAATTTACAGTGTTCCTTCTCTATAGGGTAAAGTGGCGTACTTATCGCCATCTCTCGTAAAATCCACATAACTAATGTGATCGTTTTGACTGTCTTTACGTAGGAGGAGGATGGGTTGGGGTATTCTGGAAATGTAGCATGACGATTTCGAGGTCGGTGGATACGTATTTCTGGAGGTCTACTAAAAGTAGCTCTGCCAACTTCGTGCAAGGCTAATACAAAAGCACCCAGGGCTATTACTTAGTGCGAAATGATGCTTTTCAATTTAGGAATCTCAGGCTGAGGGGGATGAGGTATTGACAGCTCAATTCTAATGAAGATGGAAATATTAACGTAATGATGACGTCTCTCCCACTTCTTAAAGAGCCCAAAAACTCTTCCACCATCCTTGGAATTGGAAGTAAACACTTTTGTCGACGCCTCCTATTTATTCATTTTGAATTCAATGCTCCAAGATACAAAAGCACGCACAGATCTTCACTAATACGAAAGTAAACAGAAGCGTAAACAAGCAAACAGGCAGGCAAACATATTTGCATTGGGCGCAAACCAGGATGGTAGGAAGAACTAAGAGGATGATGGAGATGCTTTCCGGATGTGACTGCGCTGGCAGAAACAAGTTGAAGTGGCCATCGCACAGTAGATGGCATGCCACCCGTCACCGCCGCCGCCGCCACCACCGGAAGGAGAAAACTTTCTCAAGTCGAGTAGGTAAACTATTAGTAAAGAAAAAACCCAATCCCCAACAAGTGACGTATTTTAAATGTCACAGAAAATTGCCAATTTTTCTATGGTCCACGCTCGACATATGTTGGGCATCCTCCGAGTTGGGTAGCTACTCCCTTTCATCTCAACTTTTAAACTTTAATGAAACACATGCGGACACACAGCTAACCGTAAAAAGGTATGCGAGGAAAACGTTGACGATATGAGTATGAGATAGCAAAGTGAGCAGAGGGAAATTGACAAAAGACAAATAAACAACTCCGAAAACCCATCAGGATGAAGACGTGTGTGGAGGAGAATGGTGCGAATGGACGCACAGTACAAGAGCTCAAGTAGGATCTGTTGTTTGTTGTAGAAATGCCAACAATTCCACAATAATAGTTTGAGAAGGCTCCAGTGTCTGACCACTAGAACAGCAGCAGACATATATGAACGTACGTATGTAGTTAGTCCTGGTTAAGTATTATTATAGTCTCCAGTCTTCCACCCCATTGATGGCCACCGAAATCTGAACCCGCGCCACCCTAATTTTGCGAGATTCCATAAATTGATTGTACAACACAACTTGGCATGTAAGTATGGAACTAGACTATGGCAACAAAGCAACAACAATTGAGAACGGGGAGGAAGTCTATATGTGTCTACTCCACTGCATTCATCCCTTGTGTGTAGATAACCGAGAATCTAACCGGCCAATTACAGTAATGAAATCAGGGGATGACAATGTCTGGATTAAAGCGATAAATAAATTTAGCCCTGTGAATCTTTGGTTGTCACTTTGTATTTAACGACGTCGTTGGATTTACCTATACAACTTTGATCAGACTCACGGAGCCGGGTCACACCTGATTGTTAGGAAAATTTGTCTTAATTGAAAACTTAAGTAGATTACCCTAGAGACCATGTAGCTGTAGGTATGGGCACAAAGGTTTACAGGAGACAAATTCATGGCTTAACACTATCAGGTATAACATGCTAACGAGAGAAGCTATATTTGAAGATGGTGTGTGTGTGTGTGTGTGTGGCGGGGTGTTCGTGTTATATACAAACAGCCAAACAAACAAACGCGCACACCATCGGATCCAGTTAATTCAATAACATCAAGAGGCGCTAACGTAATTGGCGTCGATATTAAGGGATAACCTCCTCTCCCAGAAAATGGAATATTCGGGTGGATTTCCAATTATCCAGCGTAATTGGGTTCGATATGAATCGGGATGGGTGATCCTGGTTGAAGAGGAATTATGATGGATGACCTCTGATATTCCTCTTTTTTTTTATGTATAAAAAAAGGATCAATCTGTTTTGGGGAGTTCTTGGATGATTTAATTACATTTTCGGTACAGGATTAGATTACCCTGGTACGATGGACTAGTGGGCGGCTTGATGATGAATATCTGTTGATAAAGTCTTTTACAATTTGGAAGTGTATGGATTATAGCGGAAATTAATTAATTTATATATTTTTTTTTGTTTCCTCTCTGCTGCTACCAGGATGAGGAATGGCTAATTTACTACGAGGATGATAAATTTAAAGTAAATTACTTCAAGAATTATATACGTAGCCACATATGGTAACATTGTTGTTACGGAGGGGAATGGATCGGCTAAATGCTAAGAAGACGATACTTAACCGTGGAGTTTCCTTGCCGAACCTCTTTCAGTGTGCTGGTAAAGAGTGGCTGCGCGCAGGGTGGCGTGTGGGATTCAATCTCATGTGAAGCGTATAAAGATCACATCCCACTCCTCAAATCCAGGCACACCATCGCTGCTACCTCTGCCTTCATGCAACGAGGCCTCAATAATGTTGAAGGGTGGTGCACCAGTCATGATATGACAGTGAACCCTACAAATACCAGGTTGGTGCTCTTCTCCAGGAAGCTTGGGTTATTTGTTCTTCCAAAGCCTGAGGTTTTACTTAATCTGCCACCCCATCTTGCAATTCAGGCAGATGGAAAAAGGGCTTTATCTAGATTGTGATCATGGGGATATTGGGAACACGACTGGATTGGTTCTTCCCATTGCTCATTAGCCTGTAAGCTGGAACGGGAAAATCCTTCGGCCAGGCTACCACTTAGGCGATGGTGGCAGAACTTCGTTTTATGCATCGCTTCTATGTGAATTTTCCCTCAAGGAAATAGTGGGCTGAGGGACGTGCCTTATCGAGCCTTCCCCGATCCGTTCTAAAAATTTTCACTGACGGCCCTCTTACTAATTAGGAAGCTCGTGCAGGTGTTTACTTTCATGAACCTGACATTAGGTTGGAATACTCACACCACTGTCTTCTAAACTGAAGTGTTTGCCCTTGATATGAAGATCGAGGGAAAGGTTATTGCTATCCTTTCGGATAGTCAAGTAGCCTGGATGGTTCTGAGTGACCCTCGGAAAACACCAAAGCTCCTGGGGGACTGCAGGCCGTCCGCGGATAAGCTATCTATCCACAGCAAGATATCCCTTCAGTAGATTCCTTGTCACATGGGGATCATCTGGAATGAAAGGCTGACCTTCAAGCAGACCTTCTAGCAGACCTTCGGCTCTGGTTCTCCGTTCCTCGGCCTGGAATCCGCCGTAGGTGTTGCCGCCTCGGTTCTCGGATCCCTCATCTAAGCGAATTTTAGTATGAAGCATCAGCAGAGATGAGCGAATCTGAGTACTTACAGGTGCACAAAGCTTCTTCTTTGTGGGCCCAATAAGAATTTCACTGATTTTCTCTTGTGGCTCGGAAGGAAACAATGTAGAACTGTGGTTGGCATCATCACCGGCCACAGCTCGCATCATGCTAATCCAACAAGGATTGATGTTGTTGAGAAATCTTACTGCCTGTCATGCCTGAAAAGAGAATCTGAGCCAACCGAACACTTTCTGTGTGCTTGTCCGGCCTTTGTCCGGAGCAAGCTGAATACGCCAAGGTCTGACCTCCTATCTGTGCTGAAAAACTTACCTCACTAAGTCCTGATTTGCTTCATTAACCCTTAACCGTGTTGAAATCTTCGCATAGTTTAATCGACATTTTCTTGATATAATAAAATTTTTTTGGTGTTTAGTTCCTCATGTTTCCCTTCAATATCAAGCCAAACTAAATGCGTTAATCGAACAGTTTCCAAGAGGGTTGGTGCATGAAGAATTTATATATGTAAAAATTCTATTGAAACGTACAAGATACAGCGATTACGATCAAGACCATAATTGATTTTGGCTCCGTTTTTCAAAAACCAAGCTGTTCATTGATCGTTATTCTTGTTCACTCTTAAAAAAAAAAAAGGACGTTACCGACTGAACTAAAAGTTGCTTTTCTTGTCAAAAAAGCAATATGACTAGGCTTTGGTATGACCACGATAAATCCAGTAGGTCGACTTAGACATATAATTATAGATTATCTACATAAGGTTGATCCCTTCAGCAGTTCTGATTAATCATTGATTACAAAATAAAAAATAAAAAAGTAATGGGCATAGAACTGAGCCCTGCGGAATACCTTGTATCACAGAGGATGGGAGAAATCTATTATTTTTGAAAAATTGGAAGAAAATTGCAATTAGTTTCTAGAGATTCGTTTTTTGCCACATTTCTACAAAGGCTTCTGTCTCCGTTCCATGTATAGGAAAATGAAGCTGAAATAAGACAAAGTGCTCATTATGTATGTAGGACTTAACGTCGTTATCAGAACTTTAATTAACAAGATCTTCGGCCTTGAATTTTATGTTATGTAAGGTTTGATTATCAATAGATAAAAGAAGAAAACATCTACTGCTGAGCTAATTTTGGCCACAAATGCCATGATATAGGACCTTACAAAGGTAAGTCTCAATGCCATAAAAATCAATGGAGATGAAAATGCAGCAACTTGAAGTCGAAGTTCTTAAATTGACATCAATAGACATCAACATCACGGAATCCAACTATAAAATATACAAAGACAAAACGAGCTGTTATTGGCAAAGTGATTCTTTCATGGTTTTGTACAAGCATATTCCTACACACACCCACACACCTATACACAACAAAATTCATCACATTTCATAAGAAATTCCAAGTAATACGAGCTGGTGGGGTACAGCAGTTGTAAGAATCTGGTTAGAAATCGAATTAACCTTTCAACTGAAAGCTCTAAAGCGCATCACGGGTAAAGCCGATCGATCATAGCCCCATCAGCAGCAGCGCATTTAATGTCCCAAAGTCTCTGCACGCTTCAGGTAATCTTATTATCTTCTCCCACTACCTCATACCATCATCATCGGTACCTATACCTACTTCTCGAAGCAAAATCTTATCAGCAAAAATCCCCCGCTTATTTTTGCTGATATAGGCCAAAAATAAAGTGCCGAAATTTGTGATTTTTTTTTTTTCATCGATGCCACACAGAACTTTGATTGATCGTTATCCATCGATTAGAATAATTGATCCCAGCTAGACCTATGGCAAGGCAGATATCCAATATATAGTCCATGGGCCCCCAAGCTAAGCTAGGATAGTCTCATCGGATATCCGATTTGCGTCATGAATACATGAAAACTTCCTTTTCATATATAGGAAAGAGGATAATTCCGGAACCCACCCATTACTATGGCGAATATACATTTCGATGAGTAGAGCAAGAGGTGGTGGTGGTGATTTTGCGAGAGCAGGGAGGCGCTTACAAGTAAAAGTAAAAGTGAAATCAACAACAACAAATCTCCGACGATAGACAGCTAAGCGTTAACTGTGTAAAAGTGGATGATGTGGCGTTCGGGCAAGAACAGCATCTCGATCCCCAGAGGGAACGGTGAAAATTCACAAGCAAACGGAGAAAAACAAAATCAAATTAAATTGACTGTTGAAATGACATCTTGACAGGAACATGAATCACTTCTCGCAGTCATGCCAAGATTAGTTAATTGAATCTATCCCCAGAATGGAAGTTAAAATCCCCCCGGTCATAGAAGGTCTTGTATGTTACCAACCAACCAACCAACCAACCATATATCCTCTATCCAGATGCGAGAAGAAAATGGTGCAGCAACTTACAAGATTTCCTGATACATGTCCTCCAAGCCGCCGCCGATTTTAAGTACTTTAGCAGACATTTCAGCACACATACAAAAAAAAAAGGAAAAAAATCAGATTGACACGCGGCGTCATATGTCACCCCCGCCTCCCTTAACATCTTATGTACGTTCTTCCATCTCGGCAATTTACGTATTTTGTAGGGTTATTGAGTGTGGGCGCGAAGGGGTGTGTATTTGCAACTCAAATCAGATGCTACCAGCTGGGGTTGTAATAACATGCCAAAGTGGAATTCCAAAACATTTTAAGGAGCGGTTTGTGTGCGGTTCAACGCGAAATTGACAAAATAAACTTCATTTGTTGGGTACCCTCGATGGGAACAGGTGTGATTTTCTTTCCCCCTTTTATGGCGCCACCTTTCGTGTGAAATTATTGAATCTTTTTTTTTATGAAGCTTACAACACAGAGCTGAAAGCAACTTTTCCAAAAAAATTCTGGTCTCCCCTTAATAATTCTTTTATATACTTTAAGTCGTCCCATCAGCTAAATGGTTGTGTTTTGTTGAAAATTTTAAATGAAAATTAAGGGGATGAATCCCCCTCCCCACCCCCCGTTATTCACTCCCGAAAATTCTATGTAGCACTTGCGTGAACTGTTTGTAATTTTTATTAGAGTATAACCCTAACATCTCTGCTCTTATAAATTTCATTCACCAAAATTCAGGGAATTACGAATGCTACATTCAAGTTAGTGGGATTACGTAGCAGGTTACTTAAAAGTAACCCCTATAGTACATGAAGGTTAAATAATTGCAGCTTTTTTAGGGTTCCTCCTCTTGATTAATTTTAACTCCAGAAACGAGAGATAAATTTGATTTACCTTTTTTTTTTTTTAATTTTATTGTTGAAGACAAAAATTTTTATAAAAAAAATAAAATAAATTCCAAGGACAAAAGTATAGAAAAATGTCCCTGAGCATTTCTAGAATTACGGTGAGTTTGGTAAGGTATCCCTCCCTGTACAGATATCTTAAATAACCAGACAGTCACGTATCATTTGAAGAGGTCTAGTAGTTGTTCTTTAGGTATGATTTTCTTACATTCCAATATTTATACAAGGTTTTTCTTGAGATCATAGTATTCCATTGAGTGTGTACCCCCAGGATTAGTTCTACCTTGACTCTAATTCCATCTCTATAAAAAAGTACCTTTTTCGATTATGTGGAAGTCCACATATAGAAAATTCCTGAAATTCAAAGGATTTTTGTGTCCCAAATCCTTCGGCTTCTGATTGTATAAATCGATATGCCGCAGACTAGCTATCATCTACCTAGCAGGATTATTTCTCTATTTCTAGAAAGAGAGAAAAAAAAATTTGTAATAATTTTATAAGGGACTAGACTCGATACAAGACTTAAGGTGCACCATATCCAACAGAATTCATATGATCTTTTTCACAAGTAGGCTAGTGAGGTATAAAAGGATTTGTGAAATTTTATGAGAGGGAGAGGAGATGATTTGAAGTTTGAATATGAAACAAAAGTAAGTTTATGTGGCCAAGGAAAGGAGTTACATAAAATCCACCAATTGTAAAACTTGTCGTTTGGAATGGGAAACGCCCTAAATCCGCATTTTGTCGAAACGCTTTGGTGAACTTCATGGAAGAAAGTGCAAGCTATCTTTGCACTAGCATCGGCTACAATCTAAATTACTTTTTTTATCTTTTCGACATATAGATGGCGTTTGTCAAAATTTCCTTTGGATTTTTTATTTGAGCTCGGTTGTCTAATGCACCAAACTGACGAAATAATCAATCTGAGGATTGAAAATATAAAAGTATGCACATTTCTTGAAATACGTCGCCATTTCGTCAATGGAACAACAAAAGTTTTTCCTAAGGAGTTTTTCTATGAAATAAATTAATAGCGAATTTGGTCAATATGAAGTTGACCGAGTTTTCTGCTAAATTCACGAGAATTGAGTGAGAAAAATCTCTTTTTACATCGAAAAATCTTTGCAAAAAGATGGCGTTTCGTATTGGCAGGAACCGTATACTCATCAGAATGGCTTGGTTTCTGCTTGCCGTATACGTCAAAGTGAACAGCCAGCCAAGCTGACCGCATATATACACTTAAAATAATTTTTATATAAGGCGAAATACTACCTATTTACTTGAATGCCTAGCGATATTAGCCCTATGCAGAACTAGCATTTGATAGAAAGTTGTACTCTGAAGTTTTTTACATCGCAGATTGACAATCCACTGTTCGATTTCTGAACATTTATATGTTGCTAGCGTTTGTGCAAATTTATTCACTACACACTGGGAGGAATTGGTAACCTTAAAATATTCAGATGTAGATGCGAGTACACATTCGGCTAGTAATTATTAATGAAAAACCTTTTGTACACAACATTTAAACTAAAGATATAAACAAATAAATGATGCAGATATAATGGTAAGATGGCGTGCGAATAATTTGCGCAAATGCATTGCGAAACGGCTCAGTTCTCAAATTTTACGAAATAAAACTCGTGCACCTTAGACCAATTTTCTGTGACTTTTCATTGACATTCCCCATCTTCAACTCTTCCTCCTCTGAGATCACAAAACTTAGCCTGTAAACATCCACTATCACTGCCTTAAAATATCAGTGCAGGGTGACAACGGCATGAATCGATGTTAGTTTTATGATGAAGTTTCTCCTCATGGGCTTCAGATCCTTCATCTTTACAAAGGATCTGGATGCACATAACTGATAACAGGGTACCTGTTCAAACCAACATTAAATAGCCACCTGGAAGTAAAATAGTTTAAAAGTTTCTAATTCCAAGTTTTTCTAATCATTGAAAATAGGTTGGGAACGAAACGATGTATACCTACCTACAAGCATATCGATAAGGCAGTATTTAGTGGAGATAACAATCAACAGCTCATGGCTACATTCCACATAAACAAATCCGGGACACAATCCAATAAGAGGAAAGTAACTTGTCTTCGCTAACAGTGTGCGAATTAAATGGAATTAGATTAAGTAATCTGTACATTTAAATGAATCTTTAAAATAACAAATTAGCAATATTGTAATAGGTATCTTATTGTATAATTATAATCCTAATAACTTTAGATAGGCAAAATTAGGAACGGCAACAAAAAATGCACAAAATTCCAGTTGCTTTGCACAGCTGCTAGGCTCAATGTACTCTTCTGACCTACGCATAGCTGCTAAGGTCAATGGACTTTTCTGTTGTCAACGTACTTTGGTTACTATGCGCAATGTAAAATAATTTGTTGGAGCCGTGCGCAATTCAGAGGCAATATAAGTCGCAGGCCAACTTGAATCTTTTTCTTTTAGTATCCAGCTATCATAGATTGTGCATCGTTTTGGAATTCGACTTGGCGAGTGTAATTAAATAAAATTATTAATAAATTAACTTTATCTTGGGTAACGACTGAGATAAAGATATTTATTATGGGTCTCGACTGGAATAAATTCTACTAACTTAATACCTTTATCTTGGGTCTCGACTGAGATAAAGATAGTTATTCCGGGTACCGACTAGAATAAACACTACTAATACAACTTTGCTTTGGTTCTCGACTGAAGTAAAGTATCTTGTTCCGGGGAACGACTAGAACAAGATAATCATTAATTATTTAATTCCCAACGCCATAAAGTCGATTCCATAGTTTTATACTGGTGAGTACATTTTTTGATTCATATTGAGTAATATATTTATACATACATACATATATAATTGCCATTGGTCAAAGTTGTCTCAACTTTGACAGTGTTATACTGAGAATAAAATTATTATTGTGTAGTGAATAAGTGACCTTTTTTTAAATCTATTGAAGTTTAGTTCTTAAGCGTCGTGAAATTGAATTCGGTTAATTTTAGTTATAGTTGTAATTTTGTACTTAAGTTTTACATGCATTCAATAAACCACTGACTATAAAATATTCCCCGGCGTTATTATTTACAGTCCACATCATTATTGATATTTTCTTTTGAGTGTTCTCATTGGGCAGAACAGTACCAGATGATAGATATAGATTCATCAACCGTGAGCTAGCTCGCAACCGCTGGACGTCCAGAGAGTAGTATTACTTGAATCCATGAATTTTCTAACAAATCACACATGGGCGCCGGCAGGATTATTTTCAGGGTGGTGCATCTAGGGATACATTATATTCATAAACTGGATTTCACATAATTACTATAAAAGTACAATAATTTATATATAATAAAGTCAAAATGAAGTCGATTACGAATCCCACTGATTTAGGCAATAAGACCCCTGTGGTCTTTGGCTTTTGCAAATAAACACAACGACATATATACACACGCAAATGCGAACGTAGAGTATTGGGTTCACACAAAAGCATGCATATGTTGAAAAAAAAAATATATTAACACTCCAATGTGCCGCCGACTAGACGTTCCTTGTCCTTGGAGCCTGCAAGCGACCACTTAGCAGAAGCATATCTAGGGGGGATTGAATCACATTATCACACATTGAATTAGATTATAAAAACTTGGCGCCAAAATAACGAAGTTCAGATTATACGAATTTAAGCGTCGGTGCTTGAGCCTTAGTATGGGATGAAGTAGAAGCGGAGTTAAGTTAAGACGACAAGTACTTCTGTATTCTATCAAATTAAACCTCGAACTTCATCGAAACAACTTGTTGTCATCCGGAACTATCTGTAAAATCATCGCTTCTCATCCAATCCCAAATTTTCATAAAGAGTATAAACTTCCCCATGTTTATCAAATCATCCGTCGAAAATGTTGAAGAATTCTCGAGAATATCTATATTCATCTCTAAGAGATCGATATTCTTCTACGCAAAAAAAAAAAACAAAAAAAAAGACATTTTCGCTTATGCAACTCAACCTTGAAAATATTAAAAACTTGTACAAATCATAACTTTTTGCTATTGCAGAAGATGTACAGAAACCTTTACGGAGGTATTCTACAGAATTTTATTGCCGAGGATACTACGTGGTACATGATGTAAAAGGCAATGATGCGAGTGATGCGACCTTAAACACCCCCCAAGTCATGGGGGTGCAAGTGAACCCCGTCCTAGCGCCCATGCAATCAACCTATATATACGCATTGTATGGTATTTCAGGATCATACCTATTCCTTTAGATATATCACAAGCCTCGGGATCTTGATTGAGCTCTTGGCGAATCCGATAAAGATATACAACAACTTTGGATGGATGGACGAATTGTAGAGAGGTTGAGTTGGGGGAAAGAGGGTCCTAGAATATATGATATATGATCAATGCTCATAGGTCTCAACCAGACGCTCTTATAAACAATAAAAACGGCTCTGAAACTTTCCAACCGGCTTCTTGCAATTTATCCATAAATTTATCAATAAATCTATAACGTTTCCCGGAGATAGCCAGACAGTGACGAGGATAGTTAGCCACCGTTTCGAATTCTTCTCCGCATCCTATACATATAGGATTATCAACAAGTCCTATCCTATATAGGTGACCCCTGACAGAACAGTGTCCAGAGTAAGAATAGACACCAGAATTCTCAGGGTAGGCTTGCTTAGTCCTAGCAGCTTTTTTGTGAAACCTTGGTTAGGTTTACCCCACAGTTCCTTTGTTGTTCTACCCGAAGGGTCGTCTAACTAAAGACAAATGTATTGGCAATCGGACCAAGTGACAATTGTAGAGACAAGGTGTTCCGGTGCGATCGCAATGGTGCAGGAGGATGCCTCCGAGGCCGCACCAAGACGCGTAAGCTAGTCCACTTTTTCGGTTCCACCAATATCACTGTGACCAGATACCCAAAGAATGAGTACCCTGTTACACTGGAAGCCAAGGTGGCCTTACACCCAAGTACTAAGTTGGAGGTTATGAAGAGTTTTGACAAGGTCTTGACAGCCGCTTGTCTGTCCAGGTGTATGGTAAGTTCCAAATGAGGTTACAATAACTTTGGCTCCAACTTTAAAAGCAATAAGACTCAAATGGTGAACTGTTATGTCACACTTTCAATTTCCGCAGTCAGGGCTTCTGCTGCTACATATCTAATCTCAGGGAACGTAGAAGCTCTAAGGCTTTTTTGAAATGTCGAAAGCTATCTTCAAATTAGAATGCTTCTGTGAGAGCACCAAGGCATCGGCAATATAGGAAATAAGCCTAACACAATAAATTACTCACGCTAACCTCGTGCCCCTACTTAAAGTTGAGGTTGGTAATCCTTTAGTCCAGTAAAATCATATTTTCACGTTCAGTTATTGATATAATATTTCTCCATGAAAATACTTTTACCACATCTTCGACCCCTCCCCGTTTACTTCCCAAATAATGAAAATAATTATTCAAATCATACCCCTGTAGGGTAAACTCTGTGTACATGCTATGCACACAAAATTGTTATATAGTTCTTAAAAGAGTGGTGCACAAATGCCCACCTCAAAGGTGAGCGAAACTTAAATTTGTTAAGGCGATAAGAACATAAACATATTCAAATGCATCAATCAGGATAGAGATGCATAAACATACGTACGCACACATACATATGTGCAAAAAACCTGTGAACGTAATTCTATTAAAAGTTTTCTAGAGCAACATAATCCTGTCCAGAACAGAGAAAAGCCACTAAGTCATGGAGCTATGCCGCCAGCTTTCAGTTTACTTTCATCGAGGGTGGTCTATAAACCTAACTACACCAAGAGTGAGAAATAAATACATAAAAAAAGGCTTCCGCGTTATTATTCAGGGAAGGGAGGGGATCGGGGGGGTTCTAACCGCAAACGCCTGGTAATCGACATTCCATTTTCTCCGGAGGCTATACTCCGTATACACGGATGGATCCTTATTTTCTCTCTATCGTATCTCTCTCTCTCTCTCTCTCCATTGGCAATTTCTCTTGGGTCATCCTCATCAGCAAACAATTTTGTTTTGATTAACATCCTTAAAGCTTGCGATGTAACCACACAAACCCTTATGCAAGTGTATACTTACCTGTTCGTAGTCCTTGGATGTTGGAGGAAAATCCATGTCTGTGTACACACACAGGTTGTTGTTGATCCCATAATAATTTTAACATGAGAATCCATGTGGTCTGGTGTACCTATGCTAAGTGAAATTATTCCGTTCAGGTTCAGGTTGAATTGTGATCGAAACACCAGCAGGTCCTTAGAGAACAAATTGCAAGGATTTGACGATTTATTTTGCCAACAACAAAAACAACAATACCAGTAGTAGAAGCAGCAACAACAACAACAGCAGCAACAATACACCTTCCTTCCTGTCTACATCTACCCATCTATGTAGACTGGTTAAGGATAAACGTTGGTGACAAATTCTCACCCAGAACTGAACAGGAACTGATTTCCATTCATTCAGATTCAGATACTGCCGAGGGCTCTGACTGAATTTCTAATTGTAAAGGAGCGGGCGTGATGAGTAAACTTCACTTCTTGTCGGCAACGATTTCCCCCCAACAAATCGCTTTGATTAGAGTTGAAAAAAGGACACATGGGACGGAAGTTAAATTCGAGATTTATTTTCTAGACCCCCTTCCCCAATGATAAATTACTCGCCCAAACATCTTAGGGGAATGATAGTAGCGGGTATGGATGGGGGAGGGGACCAATGACTACAAACATACCCTTCGTCACCGTATTTTAGTATGCCTCTAGTAATACCTTTCAAGCACCCGCATATATACATATGAACAACATTACGAAGAGCTTACATCCAGCCCTACAAGCAAAATCGGGGGAAATCAATTAATCTTCAGAAAGTTTCCAGAGCTTTGGCGCCTTTTACTTTGTGAACAGAACAGAACTAACAGTTCTTCGTCGGATGGTGATAAATTTGGTCGTCCCTTCTTCAGGTTTGCTGACGCGGTTGAAGCCTTTTCAACATACAGTTTCAAGCATGTTTCAGCACATCTACGGTAAGTACACATATATATAAGAAACAAGAGTGGGAAAAGCCCTATCTCTAGGGCTATCTTTCTTCTATGAATGGACATACAACGACGACCATTAACGACATATACCTAACTATATAGATGTGTGTATGGTGTACCTATGCTGTCCAAAGTAGCGGCGACTATAAACTAGAAGTAATCGATCTCTACGAATGGCTCATGAAACTGTTGCACCGGATGTTGATAGATGGTGGTTCAATGCGGACTCATGGGGAGTTAAATTTTACACTTAAATTTGATTCGGCAAATTAAATTCAATCCAACCTCGAGTTTTGACCCAGTTTCCTTCCTTCCAGTATAGTACAGGAGTTTCCACAGAGAATTTCGACGGACGCAAGCATTGGGACAAAGCTTTGTTCGCCGCCACCGCGATGGCTATTCCAATATTGAAAAACGAGTGATGTTAGTATCGCCTTTCGGGAGGGCCCCATTTAAAATACATTAAGCAACCGGAAACAGTTTTTGTACACCGTGGACTCCGATAGATCCCAAAGTATTTCTATGTGAGAGCAGATTCAGCTTGGACCATCATCATCATCATCATTACAGGCCCAACGCAGGCTATTGAATTTCAGTTGTGTTACACGCCAACATCGTTTTTATTTTGTTTTTTGTTTTTTTTTTTTGCTTTTTATTTTTTTTTAAAGAATGTGTTTTAACAGTAACCCAACCATATTGTATGTAATGGGAGGAATGTTAGTTTTTGATGCTTCAAATGTATGCGTAACAATTGCAATGCATGCACATCTGTGGATTGAAGGAGGTAACAACATATGGAAGCTTATCAAAATATATTTTTTTTTTATATTATTAAGCCAAGCTCAATGATGCAGTGCAGACCATGGTAGGAGAGAGATATGGAAAGGATTAGGGGATATGAAATTAAAAGAAGCTTCTTGTGGTAATCCAAACACATTACCATCCACCATTTTTTTTATAATTTAAAACTAAAATATTACTAGTGCCACAAGCATACGTAAGAAAGGATTTTTCAGTATCGTAAACATTGCTTGATCCTAGCCAACTTTTAGATGAATCTTCTGACAACATTTGTCCATTGATAGCTATTTCGTAGGTACATTCATAATTAATTACCATTTCATTACCGTTAAAATGAAATTTTCCACAATAATTACAATTGCTTGGTATTATTTTTGTAATCAGATATTTTTGTAATGATAACTGTAATTTAAATACTTGGAATTATAAAAACTACTTAATTGAAAGTAATGAAATTTTTGGAATGCATTATTTTTGCATTACTTTATTACGCACTTTCACAACAGAAAGCCAAGACTCTACACCCAACTTAATTTTGGGCACCCTATTCTCCAACATTTTGACCACCTTCATCTTCAGATCTGAATTAGCTGGATTTCTGTCTTCGAGCTATTTTAGAAAGCAAGGATAACACAAAAAAATAGACAATCTTTGCATGCATTGAAAAAAATTCTTGCTAGAAAAAGGTCCAAAATATCAAAAAAATTCCTTGCTGGTCGCGCAGCTTTTCGCGATAGTTTCAAACATAGTATGCAGGAATTTTTTGTTTCGGCAATTTTAATGTGGTTCCAAGCCCAATTAAAGAAGTAGGTGTGCCTGAAATAAAAAAACAACAGAATAAAGTCCGCCATCTGCTCCATGTACCGCAAGCAATTTGAGGGAATTGAAAAAAAACAAAACATTGTTGGGCCTTAGTCAAATTAATTTTCTCCATTTTACTACAAATTAAATTATCAGTCTAATAAAACCGTATTCTCCTGACAAATCTGGGTTTAATCCTAAAACGTAGATAGGCTCGAAATGGAATTTTTAAATATTTGTTCGAAAATAATACAGAATATGTAGGGGGTTTTACGTGGACACATAGCTCGAAGCTTTAATTCCACGGCAATCTTAATGCACGGTATAGTATCAATGCGACAATCAGCGCCCTCATGATACAGAGTATATCCCGTACCAATGAGTACCAGTTTATGCCAGCGTATTCCTTGAAATTGAACTTACTGGTCGAAGCGAGACCCATCTAAAATCTCTGCCGAGCTCTGAGTACCGGCACCGGATTTGATTTAGCCCAGCTCTTCGATAAAAGCCAAATATCAAAGCATACATTAATAAGCCACCATCCTTCAGATCCTCGGACGCAGTATGCAATTTATTCAGAAGGACATAGTCTTCTGTTCAAAGAAGAATGTTATGCAGATTCAGACACTCTCTTTCTCTATGCCCGCATATGGGCTACCACAACCACCGAGAACCTCCCGTCAAGGGCCTTGCTCCGTGTTGAGGTGAATAGCAGTACTATAGTAGCACTATACATGGCTATTCAACCCCATGGTACCAAGGTAGCAATGTCTGCTACCCAATTGGTATGACTTTTCAGTCCATGACCATAAGACCTTGGGTACTCCCAGTGGATCTTTACGTAGATCCTTAAACGAGACTGGTTACTCAGTTAGGGCTTAATCATATTAGTACAAAGTGACGGCAGTGGACCACGTAAAGGTTCTGATCCGTCCTTCAAGTTAGGGAGAGATCTCTGTCCAGCCAGTAATTTTCCAAGAGAAGGCTACTAGGCTATATACGTGCAGGCCTTACTATGAATATGCACATTCATCCAGAAATCAGAGTACCTGCGCTCTCTTAGGGCACGAAGCATGTATACAGCCCTCCCTTGATTGTACCTCCCCTTGACATCATTGCGAATCACCAACTCCTTTTTCAGCTGCCTGGAAAATAATACAATTCGAAAGTGAAATTTGGAAAGAAAAAAAACTTTTGGATTTTCATTCTTTAACAGATGCGAGAGAAATTTATTACAAGCACAATTTTAGCCACCAATATTTTTACCTTCGAATAGGTCACTCGTTTCCTTTAATCTGGAAATCAGGAAACCTTCAGTATCAACACTCCACACCATAATTCCCAGAAATATTTGAATACCTAACAACGGACTACCGTTTTGATTAACTAGGGTGATCCAATCTAAAATTGAAAGACTCTCAAGGCATCACTCTCAATATCAGCGCTAATAAATATAGGATTCACCCTTCATATTGAGGTCTGTTGTAGGCAAACAAACCCCCATCGGGATGCTTCAAATTAGATTTGCTAAACTATGCAAATAATTTAGTCCCCTCGGTAAAATATTATGTTCTTGAGTATCTCTACCTAATTAGTTAGGTAATTTTTTCCATTCTTCAACTTCTGAAAAGATTTTCATTATTGTACTCCGGCCGGCCTAAAACGTTGACTGCGTGATAATCTCATCCATGGAATTATCTATTTCAATACAAGACTCCATCAACGGCAGACTTCGCTTAGTTTGAAAAGTAAAATTCTCTCAGAAATTGAATCTCCTTAATTACGTAAAATAATAAAGACAATCATCACAAATTAAATAAGGCTATGCCGCCGTCACAATCAAATTGAGATTCATTCAAGCGCCAAAAATCAATTTAGGGTGATTCCTATGCTCTAGTGCGCAACAACAGGATGTTGTTCCCGAAAAATCGTTCTATCGTTCGTTCAGATTCAAATTCATTCATCCATCCATTGTCCCTGCAAAGAAAATTTCTAACAATTGCTTCTGATGGTGCTGCTCCACAATAATCCCACACCCAAATTGTTGCCCAAGTTGCCGAAAATTCTACAAGAAATTATAAAACCAACGTTCGCGTGCTCAGAGCCAAGACAAATAGACTTACTTTAGCCCGGGAGCCGTGAGGTTAATTGAAAACGATAATTAAAAATTTATTTAGCTATTTCACCTTCATAAGAAATAGCAGGAGTGGGGATGATAGAGAACAGAGAGGGGGTAAATTTTGCGAAGGAGAATGAAAGGGGGGGGGGGGGGGAGAAGATACTATAAATGCTGTAGGGGACCTATTCTACATTTCATTTCATTTAAAACAGATAAATCGGTTGCAATGGATCCTTGTAAATAGGTACCGGGAATCATGATTATGGGGTATGACGGCAACCCGCCACCGCGCCATGCCGTGCCGTCACGAGGTAATTCCGAATTCGGCGTTAACTTCAGTTTTCATTTGAAATTCAAATCACGAACAGCCGCTAATTATGAATTTTTCTTGAAATTCTTCTCCTTTGAGAGGAAAGAGAAATCAGTGAACCGAAAAAGGCAAGCAACAACCAACCAAACCAACCGCCTTTTCAGCATTCGACGAGGACACTTTACCTCCGTGTTTTATCGTTAAGATGGAGGAGAATTGCTTTCTTTCATCCTCCATCAAGTGTGATGGCAATCGCAATAGCAATGGTATCACCGCCTTCATTAGTGTTTAGAGGAAGGAGTCCTGTCGAGGAGAGGATGGTTGGGATAATTTTCCGTTAGCGAAAAGGCTTAACGATAATGTCGATTTAATTTCCTTTAATGTTTCGGAAGGCTCTGAGAAATAGGCTTTTCACCGAAGACACGTACACGAACCCTGAACATATACATATATATACACATTCATCCCTCCACGTCATACCCTCACAAAAATGTTAACAACGAATTGCCTTCGGATACAAACAGAAGATGGGTGGAGGAATTATTGTAGTAAGTATACATAGATGGTGTACGGCTGTGGGAACATTATAGTCAATGTTGGGAGGGAATTATACTTTGAAAAGATAAAAAAAAAGCGAAAAAAAAATACTGGGAAAGAGGAAAACGGGTTGCTAAAATGTTGAAAAATTGTAATTAATTAAAAATAAATTGTACACGGGTTTTTAATTAAGGCATTCATCTAGGCCGGCCTGGGTAGTTTAAACATAAATTAGACGATGTAGTCTCTATCAGCAGGCGAACAATGAGTTTCAAAAAGTCTTCCTTTTATTGCTGCTCTCGGTGTTATCTTAATGCCAATGTTCTGTCGATTTTCTGCTTTGTTCAAAAATTGAAAAAAAATGTGTTTTTCTTCTTTCTCTTTCTTTCTATGTACATCCAATTTTGAATGGTGGGAGCGTTGCAGAAACAAGGAAATTTACCATCCAAAATTTTCATTTTCATTCAGTTCGAGAGAGGTTGAAAAACCTCTCGAACCGCATGAAAATGAAAATGAAAATTTTGAATGGTAAATTTCCTGGTTGTTGTTTTTCGAAAATTGGGGTATTGGTGGTGTGTGCCTTTGTAATTTTAAGCTTAGGTTTTGTGTCGATTCATCTTTCTAATTAGTTTTCAACATTTCAAATGATTTGCAATTTTAGACAAAGTGATTGATTCCGGATTTGCTTTTCTAGAAACATTTTATTTGAGATTGACACGTTTTTATTAGGTCTTACTTTCTGCTTTTATTGTTTTGCTACTACTTTTAAAAAGTGCCGAATCGTTGATGAAAATTATGGGAGAACATAAAAAGCAGTAGCTTTAACGTAAGTATTCGAAAATTCACTTTGTGTTGCGCGTAAGTAACTAAAGGAAAATCATCGTCAATTTTCGTACCATCTCAAATATGTGAAAGTTTATACGCGAACTATAAAAAATTCGCATTGCAGGCTGATGGAATTAAAAGTTCATGCAAGGAATTTTGATAGAATGAGAAAAAATTGTATACCAGCAGCAGTACAGTGAGCGCTAATAATATAAAACAACATTTTGAGGA
Source organism: Dioctria linearis (assembly GCA_963930735.1). NCBI lineage: Eukaryota > Metazoa > Arthropoda > Insecta > Diptera > Asilidae > Dioctria > Dioctria linearis. The sequence continues at coordinate 206,274,128 of OZ005744.1, read as the reverse complement.
TTTCGGTTGCCCAATAACTTGCCTTAAAATTTCATTTTTGATAAATCTATATCAAGAAAATATATTAAAAATTAAGTAACTACTTTTATCGAAATTACAAACATTGCTAATCGCCATGGAAGAAAGAACTGCGAAATGTTGTAACTTCGCTGTATGTGACCAAAGTGGACGAGAATAGGTATTCCAGTTGAAAAAATGTCCCGACAAAGTTTTCTGTATCCGGGAAAAAGTACGAACCAACATAACCCTTCTGAGTTAGAGTCGATCTTAGATGTGAAAAATCTAGTACCTCAGTTCGAATAAAAAAGGGAAACACTAAAAAAGTGAGCACGGGGATGGCTATAAAGAGCTATTTAAAGCTCCGAGTAGCAGTGTGGGTACTCAAACTTCTTCACAGGACCTACTAAGGAATTCGATTCTATACTAAATTAATCAAAATTTACTAGATCAAACATAATCCCCCCCCCCCCCCCACCCCCCCCCCCTCCCAAGGCTTCTTATTAGCACGAATTCTTGCGTGCAGTGCCCATCGCTTTGACGACTTCTCAAACAAATTGTACTCTATAGATAACAGAGTTTGAAGAGTTGATGTTTTACGTCTCTGATGGAAAGAAACCTGAACCTCTAAATGAGAAGTGAAGTGAAAGTCACTTTGGTAAGGGTGATCAAATGGAAATTACCGTCATAGCGTGGGGGTTCTTAGACCCACATTTTCTTCCACTGCCACCAAGAATAAAATAAACGGAGATTCTCTGACGTCAATATACCTCTAACTCTTATCCTTAACTAACTAATTATAGTTAGTTTAGCGAAAATTCTTTCCTCTAAAAATAATGTGCCAAATGTTGCTATTTATGGAAACCGACCTCTATTCTTTTTCAAAATTTACTTAGATAGTAGATGTGGCGAAGAGGTTTTATTGTGTAAAGGATTTTCATCCATATCCCTTCAATAAAAAAATATTCTAAATTTTAATTTTTAAAAATTCACCTCCGCTTTAAACACTTACACAAAAAAAAACAACTGCTCTAGAAACCCATTTAAATTAAAGTCGAATAATTTCCGCACCACCACTGTCGAACTAATTTCCTCCACATCGCACTATTATTAAAACTTTTCAAACAGTTGAGTTAGATTGAAGTTTCCCTCTTCAATGCGAACTCATAAAAAAAAAAAAAAAAAACGAAACTTCGTCAGAACTACAGAACAAATGCAACAACTTCTGGATATGAAAACTTCACAGGAAATTAGTCCTCATATCATTCATACGCGGAGCAACCAGCCAGCCAGCCTACGTACATATGAAAGTTTCTTTTCCTCCTGCTCCTTCACCACTTTTCCCAACCTCATTTCTACGATATGTGCCAGGAATTTTATATTTGCGACGATTTTTCAACCTGGCCAAGGATCTATACGACTCGTCTGCGACCAATTACCTCATACCACCGTCCACCACCTTCAAAATGACTAAAGGAGTCAGCATAGGATGCTTTGGGGAGGCAGTAGAGAGCAAAGGGCGCCTCCGACGTCAACGTTGTCGTCGGAGTCGTCATCGTCTGTGTAAAGAGGGCAAAGGAGGATTCAATATACATAAAATAGATAGACGCCAAATTCATTACACAGGACGTGCTCCGCTTGCTAAGCGTTTACGAAATGTTCGCTACATTACGTCCGTCCCACAACGCCCAACAGCTCATGTTTCGCCGTTTTGTCTCTCCTGGGGCAGAGGCTCTGTTGTTCGGAGGCGATGGATGAATGGGGTGCTGCTGTCAGTTCGCCCTCCCCCACAACCAATAACCATTTACAATATTTGTTTTTTTTTCTTCTTTTTTTGAATTGTTTGTTTCTTTTATTTTTCTCTCGTCGTCTTTTGGTTACCATTTTGTTTCAATAAATCGCTTGCTTCTGTTTCTGATGCGAAAATATGTTGTGAAGAATTTCTTTGGGTTCCATAAACGTATTTTTTCCTGCTTCCCTGTCATTTCAGTCGGTGTAAATACGTGGAAAGAGAAACGACTACAAATCAGCCGCCATCATAAAATGTAAAACTGGCAAAAGTAAACGAAGAGAAAATGAAAACGCACCGTAACCTGTCCCTACCCCATCTGTACACCACAACTGAAACTGACTGTGTTACATTTCTTCAATTCAAAATACATCTTTACCCCCACCCCTCTACCCCTCCTTCCATGCTTTCACCAATAACTATACACAAAAGAAAGGACAAACATACGATTGCTCCACATCTACAACAAGAGCAAAACAAAAAGGTGATCGACGGTCGTTGGTGTTCTGTTTGTGTTTCTTGATATAAAAATCATTGGATAAGATGACACGTACCACAGGGATCTACCAAGGACCAATATTTTTCAATTTCGCTGACATATTATCGGAAAAAGGGCATCGATTTGTGGTGATTGATGAACGTTGAAAACTGATGTCGAGATATTATATTCAGCTCGGAATTTCCCGTCAAACATGAAGTGATAGTTTTGTGTTATGCTCCGTATAGATGGAGATGGACGTGGAATGGGAATGACAGGGTTGAATGCTTTCAGATGGTTATAATGACAGATTTCCAAAGAAACAAGTTCTCTCCACTTGTAGTGCTTCCTATAAGGGGATCTAGCTAGAGCTAGAGATGGGAAAATATGTGTTCATATTATGGAGAAGGATGTCGTACATACATACATATAGGGAAATACTGGTATAATTCAACTTGCTGCTATGATTAATGAGGGTGTACGCTATAGCATGTGATGTTAATGAGTCATGAACGTGCGGCATATATACCTACTGTGTCGATATTTATATATGTACATACATACATCCATATATATGTAATGTAGGATTGTTAAAACTGTACATACATATATTATGATGCGAGTCTACGCCATAAGGAATATTGGATTTTAGTGAAAGGTGTTCAGATATTAGAAGACATTTATCATGGGATTTACTTTAATAATCTACGAGAAATCCTTTAATGAACATGAATGAGCTTGTGTAGAGGTATAGATAGATATATATATATGTAAATATGTTTTGCGGACTGATGGAAGAGAAAGAGGTTTATGATAAAAAAAAAACAAACAATCTTCAAAACTATTTCACAGAAATAGAAATTTTTAAGCTAATAAGGACGTCTAAACGCAGCTATACTCGTACATATAGCTATACTAGCAAGACTGTTGTAATATGTAATAATGTTTTGATTCATACAAACCTTGATCCAGAGTTCATTCACATTACCTCTCTAGTGAATTTTTATTAATAATAATAATAATAGTTTATTTAGTGCCGTACTGAAGATTACAGCATCTTATGTTCGTTCTACTCAAGGAAATATGAAAGTAATAAAATAAAATAAAATAAAATAAAAATAACAAAATAAGTAAAAAACGAGTTTCAAACACAACCGAGGCCAAGCCGCATGAAAAAGTAGAAAATAAACATTTCTTCACACACAGAGGTGGACTCAGATTTTTTGATTGGGACATTTCTTTTGAATATTCTTTCTCTTCATGAATCAAATCACTTATTACCTCTGATTGATCATACTGAAATATATCGGTGATTGTCAGCGAATAAAATCCGAGTCCACCTCTGTGTGTGAAGAAAAGTTTATTTTCTATTTTTTCATGCGGCTTGGCCTCAGTTTTGTTTGAAAACTCGTTTTTTAATTATTTTATTTTCTGCCTTTTTCACGTTAACTAAATTGTTATTACGTGCTGCATAGAGATATTTTGAGACCATTTTATGACGGCTGAAAAGACACTGATTTACCAGTTTTTCAAAAAATTTATTCGAGTAAAAATTATTTTTATTTACAGAACTTTTGCGTCAAAATATCGCTAAAGAACAAAAGCTTATAATTGAAAATTTTTCTTGCTAAATACACCAACGAAAGTTAAATTTTAGTTGTTGCCTGAGTTTTCTGTACGGCTGCGACGAACTTCGCCATGGTTAGTGATGCTCTCGAGATGATATGTTGGGACGATGCAGATTATGTACAGCGCTTTTTAGCTGTATTCCAACTTGGTCCCATATAACATGAATTTTCCAGATTTTCCATGTTTTCCACAGACTTTTCCTATTAGGTACTATGAATTTTTTTTAAAAATTTACATGAATTTTCCTCGATTTTTCATGCAAGTTTTCATGATTGTTGAAGAGAAAGTATTGATGCCAGTAGGATGGAAAAAAATTATTCCGCAAAGCTTATAAAACTTTTTTGTCGGAAAATTTTCCGGAAAAGTCGGAAAATTCCGCAAATTTTCGGAAAATTTTCCAGAAATTTTTCCTGAAACAGATTTATCAGTCATCATATCGATGAAAATTTTCCGATGATTTTCCCGCTTTTCCCCAAAAGCAACTTTATGCAACTCAGCTCTACAACTTTGTCTTAGGTTGCAAAACGCTCAAACGCTTCCCTGGTCGGAAAAACTCCGGAAAAGCGGTTTACATGAATTTTCCCCGATTTTTTCTGCAAGTTTTCACCACTGTCGGAGAGAAAGTAATGATGCCAGTTAATAGGGCACTTGATCCTGCATAATTTAGACAACTTTTTTACCGGAAAATTTTCCAAAAAAGTCGGAAAAATCCGGAAAATTTTTTTCGGAAAAATCGGAAAACTCTGCATTTTTCCTGAAACGGATTTATCACTAATCAAATATGCACCAAATTTTCAAATGATTTTTCCTGATTTTCCGGGTTTTGATAGATTCAATTGTCACGCGACATGATCCTGTGTGGCAAATTTCAGCTCGCTGTGATGACGAAAAGTGGGTCTACGAGAGTGTCGAAAATAGTAAAATAGAAATATCTAAATAAATAGACAGACAAATTCGTGTACGAGTTAAAGAGACGGGCTGGCCTCAAAAATATAGAAACTTCAATTCAATTCAATTCTTAAATATACTAAACTACTAAACTATCTTCATGAAGATTTAGGATATACTACAACTACTTGGAAGAAAGTTCCACTTGCGGATAGTCTGGACAAAGCAAGAACGCTCACTATGTCGAGAGGCACACCTCGGAGCAAGAAGTTGAAGATTTCTGGCCGACTGCAGGAAGTGCAGTTTCTCATGCAGATACATTGGGGTTTTCCTATAATTATCTTATGTAAGGATATTAGTCTACGCTGATCAAGATAAGTCTCAATCGAGGTTCCAAGTAATGATGTTGCGTATTCAGATACATGAGCGTACCGCGGAAACTTGTAAATGTAGCGCACCATATCATTAAAAGCCACTACCAGTTTTCTTCGACATACAGAATCAAGCCCACTGTAAATGAGACTACCATAGGTAAAACGAGGCATAACAAGCGTTAGGTCTAGTTTTTTACGAATGCATGTTGGTAGACATCTAGAGCTAATCCACAACTGGCGCAGACTGCCATATATTTTCCCCAATATTTGAGTGGTATAGTTACAGCAGCTGAACTTTGAGTTAATTTGAATGCCGAAGAATCAACATATTCCAATATCATATTGCTGAGCATCACCGGTGGGATATCTGATTTTTTCCCCCCGCCCCTCGAATCATTTCCCTCTAGTACACATAATAACTTTATTTGAGATTTTGACGATTAATTTTTCGATTTTAACTGCAGTTTGACTAAAAATTTTCCCTTTATTGAATTAAATTGACTTTCTAAAGAGATGCTCATAAAATCTGCAAACAACACTTCGATTATTGCTACATTTCTCAAGAAGTTGCCCGGTTCCAGCATTTTTTTTTTTTTTTACAAAATATCAACACAAATTTAGTTCGCAAGTTCGCATTAAAAGTGTAAGTGGAAAAGTATTTAATTTCAAAATATTATTATCCTTTGAGTTATAGAAAAAAGATATTTTGTTTAAAACTTAAATTTGTAGCCACTTTGAAAATAGTGTGAACATAAAATGTTCTCAAACTGTCCGCTTTAAAGCTAAAAATGCCAGTTTTAAGACCAAATTAAAATGCATTTGATTTATAAAAGCATCATTTTTAGTGTAAATAAAGACTGTATAAGTTAAAAAAGTGTGGAATTTATAACTTGTGTGATTGCTTGAAAATGCCTCAAAATAATTTCAGATAATAATAACGACATTAATGAACTGCTAGTGAACAGTGTTGTTATAATAAACGAAAATAAAATTATGTTTTAAGTCCACCAAACAGAAATTACGGTGATACAAACACAGATGAAATACAAAAGTGATGTTGATGAGCTTTTTTTGTTTTTTATTATTCAGCCAAGCTCAGGGGATACCCTATGATACAAAGCACAGCATGGCAGGAAGGAGATAAGGAAAGGATTAGGGGACATGAAGAAAGTGGGGGAAGTTGCGGATGTACATATGTCACTCTTGAACCCTCGTAGATTGTAAGCCCGAGGAAAAACAGAAGATGGTAGACTGTTCTACATTCGCACAGTTCGGGAAAAGAAAACATCCCGGAATTTTACTATACGGCCGAAAATATTTTGAAAGGTGAGAGTATGTGCGCGGCTTGCAGCAGGAGTATTACTTGCAGGAATTAATCTACAAAGGATCAGTCGAGATATTTCATCGGAAAATTGACCATGCGTGTAGCGATAAAGGAGCGAAAAGCATCCAACATTGCGGCGGTGCTCGAGTGAATCGATATAACAAGTTATTGCCAAATCGCCAATGAGCTTGAAGGCTCTCTTTTGGACAATATCCATTGAAGCTAAGGCTGTCCGACCAGCCCCTGCCCAGAATTGGGAATTGTATTCTATTCTAGGTCTGATGTAGGCCTTGTAGAAGAACGCTAAATTTGACAGGCTGAAATATTTCTTACATATTTTCAGAAAATCAAAACATTTCAATGCTTCTTTGGCAACAGAGAAGATGTGGGTTGTCCAGCTTAATTTACTGGAAATGTTAATGCCAAAAAAGCTTAGTGACGGTGAATCTGAAATTAAGACTCCATCAAATGAAATGGGAGTGGTTAAATGATATTCTTGCATTAAAGAAATGAAACAGCTTTGGGTCTTAGAAGCATTGAATTCGATGCAAGTCGGTTTGCATCAAGCGGAGATAGTATCAAGAGCGTAACTCAATGATCTAATCATGCAGTCTCGTTTAGCACATGTGGCGTTCCCTCTGGAATCCGCCAGGGTGTCAAAGGAGTATGCGAAATCAAGGGTACTGTCATCAGCAAAGCTATGGATAGGATTGAAAGTAAGGGAAAGCAGATCATTAATGAAGATTAGAAATAGAGTCGGAGAAATAACAGAGCCCTGGGGGACACCGGCATTAATAGGAAGAGGTTCAGATATAACGCCATCTAATACAACACGTATTTGGCGACTAGATAAAAAACTTTCAATCCATAATAGAAGAGGAGGGGAAAGACCCAAGTGCTTTAAGTTGGGCTAAAAGGGCAGGTTGCCAGACTCTATCAAAGGCCTTTGTAATATCCAAAGCAACGATTTTGGATTCACCAAAATTGTGCAGATTACGGTTCCAACGTTCCATGAGAAAAGAATATTGTGTTCTCTGTGCCGTACTTTCCTATACATTCGGACACAAATGGCGGAACGTGATTCGTAATGAGAATACTTTGTATCTCTGTATCGTGGTTGGCACAAAGCACTTGTTCTTAAGTGGTTCGGGCACAGCACCCCTCCTAGTACACCTAGACTAAACTGTCAAAGCCGTCATTCCGTTTATTTAGCTTCATTTCTTCCGTGTAGTACTGCTTTTACATACTTACATGCGTGTGTCTGTTGCGAAATGAGTCGAGGAACAAGATTCCTTAAGCTAAATTGTATTGCTTAGCCAAAAATCTTGTGCATGCTGTAACTAAGGCAATTAACTCTCAACCAATAGAAGATGGAAAACCACAAAGAAAAATGCAAACGGCAAGCTCTTCATGTTCAATTAATACTGGCTTACCGCCAGCTGCTCTACTTAATCATTCTGCGCATCTAGGCATAAAAAAGGAGACAAATTGATTACTCCTTCATGTGGTTCTGGCTTGCCCCCATCCCTATTAGCGTGAGGTGCAGGTAGGTAGGTACTAAAATTCTTAACTAAATTATTCATTCAGTAGTAAAAATATAAATTTCCTAAAACTTGCATACGTAAAACCAACCTCAAAATATACAACAACAAATAAACGTAAAAATCAGTTGTAATTCTTCTTTCAGAAATCTCTCAACAACCTACCACAACCGTTATCTTCATTTTCTTCTTCTTAGGTACCTACTTACTTTGCCATTTTGATATTCCTTTAATTCACTCAAACAATGATCGACACACAATTCAAAAGCACACTAACAAAAATAATTTCCTTATAATGGCGACCAAGAAAAAAAAATAAAAATCATGAAAAAAATCTGAACTCTGCCGCCATTGTTCAATCACGATTGGATCTTCTTTTAATGGCTGATCAATAATGGCACCCGCTAGCCACTCACATTTCTTGACAATTCGTATTTCGTTGCCATGGTGAATTACAAATTATGCTGCCATTTTATATGAATGTATGCCAAACGCTAATTGGCTGCATGATCTGTTTGTAGGCATGTAGGTATATATATGTATATACTCTGTATAGTCGACAGACAGTTTTCATTGCACTGCAAATGGCTGCCGTAATGAGAAAGTTAGTAAGTTAGTAGGCCCGTTATGAGCGTTTGTTCTTTTCTGTTGAGCGTGACTATTTTCATGGGCGTATACGACTTTTTTCGCCCTTGGGCGATAAAAAAAAACTTGGGTTTCTTATTAGGAAATTCATGACTATATTTGTGACTAATACTGATACAAGACTATAGATTTGAATATGAACTAAAAGTGAACATTCATAAAAACGCATACCAATGCAGTTTAACAAATTTTTCTTTGTTTTAATAATACAAATCTATTTATAATTTCATTGTCAGAAATAGAATTCAATATTTCATGAGAAACGTTGATTAGTGCCAGGTCACTTGTTTGGTCATCTGAAAGTGTGTTTCTGAGATAATCTTTAATCCTTCTTAATGTCGAAAAAGACCCCTTTCCAGGGGTGTTGTTAATGGAAGGCAGAGAAACTCTCAGTTCAACGTCGAACCTAGTCGAGATCAGTTTTTCTGACTTCAAACTATTGTAGAAGTTTTCCCAAATTTAGGCTGATATCTTGGCCATTACGAATAAAATTATATTTCTAGTTCTCTTAAAGTGTTAAGAATACTTTCCTCCATGCCCGACTCTACTTAAGAATTTGACAAAACTATCAGCCACTTTACCATTCTGATCGGGGTATGTAATTTTGCAAGTCAACTGATCTATCTGTTCGGGATATATCAGGGGTTGAATCAACTCTTATTGCGTAATATTTATACATTTTTTATTTCAGTTTGTATCTTTTCTCTGATCATTGTGCAATAAATACGTCTCATATACTATAGTTTTGGAAATATAAGATATATTTTCTCCTCCTTCGTTGGCTAACTCAAGATGATTTTTCAGAAAAGGATCAAACTGGGCAATTAACTCCAGCAGCGTGGCTAAATAATTTCCTGATCGTTCTTCATACAAATGTTCTATCCTTCCTCTACATTCCAGTCGTTGTTGACATAAAAAATTCACTACTGCTAGAATTATCTTTAAAATTTTCTTCCAGTATAACCTTCTTCAATCAAGCTTTATCTTTCTAGAGTAGTGTCAATCCTGACTTGTGTTTTAACTCTTAGAATGGATGTAGTAAAATTATTTTTGTGGTCGTTAAACGATCGCTCATGATCAACTATTCTCTCCAAATGCCTCCAATCATTGAAACCATAATATAAACAAATTCAAGTTTTCAATCTGGATTGAATCCAGCCCAAAATGAAGTGAACTTAGCATTCTTGATATAAACCGAGATTTCGTTTATCATTTCATGAAATGACAAAGATTATCTCGTTTTTTCAAAAATGTGGAAGAGAAGTTGTCTTGTGTTTTTTTTATGAACAACAAAGTGCCTTAATTTAATTCGCCACTGGTGATTGCCTCGGCATTTGCAATTGCTAGTAAAGCACGGACAAAACGCTGTACTTGTTTTCGCCCTAAGGCATGCACTGGAACGCAGGACTGTCAGACCAGTTAATTCTTTCTATATATTAAATTTACATTGGATGCTATTTGGCGGTATTATCAGGAGATCTAATTACATTTTATTTGTTTTTTAATAATTGTTTACTTTTCATTTTCGGTTTCGCCCCTTCGACTTTTCGTCCCGGGCGATCGTTCAATCCCGTCTTATGGTTAATCCGCCCCTGAGTATTTTTGCCCTCTATTGCGAATACGTTATGAATTTATTCACATGTCTCAGCCCTGAGGTACACCAATTTAATTATTTCCTCTAAAATCTTGACTTATATCAAACGTTAGATCTTTGGGTAGCCAAAGAGAGGATCAGGACTAATAAACAAAAATCTGACAAGACCGTCCACAATCTCGTTACCCTTAATGCTTTCATATCCTGGTATCAAAATCAACGTGACCTAATTTGTTTCGACTAGTTACTTGAAGATAATAAGACAGTCCCAGAACAGCTATGGTATACGAATTTAACGCTTTTAGTGCTGCTTGTCTGATATTCGGTATATGCATATATTTTTGTTCCAAGCATATTCTATGGTGCAGATCTCCATCTGGAAAATGGTAGAAGAGGCCCCCAGAAGCTCAACGAGCCGATGCTTCGGCACATATATGCCCACACCTGATACTAATTCCATTTTGTTTTCATCCGTATAACATTTAAGAGATCCTTTGTCAAAGAGTTTTACAATAAAACTCCGACGATTCTCTAGATCATCTTAAATGATGTTCAAATTTACGGCGCTTAATGTTTGAGATGGAATTAACCATCGCGCTCTCTCGGAATTCTTCAAGTACTTTTAGGTGACCGACCAGGTTGCGGAGGTTTATCTCCTTTGTAGTATTATTTCGCTGAAGATGGCCTACTTTTTGCAGGGATGCAGTGGAAGCAGGTCACCGGTTACTTTTAGACATGCAAGACATTGTAGTTTTTGTAAACTAGCTTGAAATGTCTTTTGCTTAGCTTTTTGCCATCAGACAGACGAATGATGTGTAACCAATAAAATAAATAAGACAGAGTTTTATATGATCCCGTGATAGGTGACGTTACTAATATTCCGATAAAGCAACATGGTAGCGCATAAGAGAAAAATACGCTACACATGCCACACCATGTAAACTATTTTGATTTTTCAAAATGCATCTTTCCTAGTTTCAACACTGTAAAAGTATTTACTGACAATATGCTTTAAAAAATCGAGCTTTTTTACCCAGCAATCAGAGAGGTCTCATCACTATGGTTTTTTCTGATCACCTACCATAGAAGTTCGATGATAGGGTCACCCAATTGGTCGAAAAGTTTCAGTTTTTTCTGGATTTTCAATGCACTATAGAAATTCATTCAAACTATTATCAGTGAATTTCAGTCCTTAGAGACGAGAAATCGTCCACCCACAAGTTATGCTTTAAATCGCTTTATAGATATAGGTAATTTTCATCTGGGCATCATCATGGGCATATCCAATAATAGAGCAAACGTTAACTAAAAAATTATCTATAAAACAGAATATTGCCGGTCAAAGAAGTAGGTATCACTACTGATGGCTCGAGAGAAGAAGAAAAAGAACACGACGACGACGAGAATGAAAACCTGACCGTTGCGCAATTATTGGCACACAAGGTAGAAGAAGACAACGCAAATAAAAACTTGGAAGACGAGGAAAGAAATTTGCAAGAACATATTGATATCAGTGAGTCTGGGCCTTCTAGGGCATCTAAACGGAAGAAAAGTCATCAGTAAATAGCGAATCGTTGATTAGCCTTGAAACATAAAAAAACGCGTCTCTCCCTCTGCCTCATTGTGAAATTTCAAGACAAATGTAGCGATTTTGCGAACTGTAGAACTTTGCTGAGTTTGACTCCACTGTAACTCGTGAACTATTCACCTGATTGAAAAAAAAGTTATAGGAAATTGCATGCTTTATAATTTTTGTAATTGCTTTTTTGTTTTTACCTATGTAGGTGGCGCTAGATAGAAGATATTCTCGAAAAACTAGTTTTCGATACGATTTTCCCAATATTGCGGCACGAGAATAAGTCGCTGAATGTCACAAACTCGAAATATTAATGAAGACACCAAACTGCACAAATATAACAAATTAGAGCTTTCCATGACCTTTTGTAAGTCAGACAGACACTAACAATTGCCTGGTTTTGAGAGACCAAGCTTGGCATTAAAACGACTCAGGTAGGTATATTTTGATGCTTTTACCCAAAACCCAGATCATTCCCTGTGCTGTCTGAGTATACCCTAAACTAGCCAATGCGTAGTCTCGCTTTACGAAATCCATATTTTTTCAATAGAATAAAAGGATACTTTTCCGTCACCTTATGAACAGAATTAAACGAGGGAAGCAACTTTGTAAATTTTCATCAAAAAATTTCTTGGGAATATCGTGGGAAATTCTTCGCCTTTTTTTCCATATATTCTTTTGTAATTTGCCGATTCTGAGTACCAATTTCTTATAAAAATATACAATATAAATACAATTCGAGTTCATTTGATAGGGAGCTACTTCACACCGTTGTCAGGAAAAATTAAGTAAACGCTACCGGGTAAGTCTATATTAGTTTTTCGGATCTCTTAGCAATTTTTTTTCCTTCTTGTATACAGAAAATTCTAAAAATTTTGTTACATGTGTGCACATATTCAAAAGATTGTCAATCTTAATATAAAATCAATAATTAAATTAAATTCAATAAAACCGTCACTACGGAAACTAATAAGGTAGGTACGTGTGGATATTTACGCTTCATGAAAGCTTAAAATCAAATAAAAAAAACCACATTTAATCCCTCAACACAGAAACTGGAAGCCAATTAATGTAATGATCTACGAGTTGGTACTATAGGTGGTTTGGCATTTCCCACTACTCTGCACTATATGTGTACTCCGTTACTCGTCTAACTTTTGGGAATCCTCTATATAATGTGCTCACGTGTAGAAGAACAAACAGAAATGTTCATCCCTAATACACTCTCCTCTCTGAACGTCTTGCTATAAAATAAATTAAAATTTGCCACACCCTACTTGCAGACAGTGTGTCACAAACACTCGTCTTGGGAAAGATGCATCACAATTCACAGAATCCTGTCCCCACAGCCAGCGACATTGCACTAACCCCCCCGAGCCCCACCCATTTTCCTACTTGTATATATCCTTCTCCTTACCCATCACCATCGTTACGTTGGGAACTTTAATTAATACAGTTTTGAGTTTATCTGTTCTTGTAGAAAGTCCTCGAGGATGAAAACTTTCTAAATGCTCTACCTCTCCATCTCAATCTGCCCTTCTCTTTTCTTCTATATATTATATCCCCTATACTATATACCCTAAGGTGCCACCACCATTCAATTCTCATCCGCCGACCTCCTTCAACCTTCAACCAGAATTTAATAACGGCGCAGCGTGCTAAGCTGCAAGAAACAGTGTCAAAGTTTAACAAGGAAACATGTGGTAATCGTAATGGAGGCGGATTTAATTACAAAACAATAAAATTAGCATAAAAATCTCTGACAACTCTCCGACACGAGTACAACTGAATCCAACTGAATCTCGTTCTTTGTCTTCTTTGATTCTTCAGAGCTTCATGCTCCAATGCCGTCTTCATTTTCTTTGTGTTGAAGTTGAAAGTTTGCGGAGCCAATAATTGCACCCAGTTTCATTTAGGATCTGGCGTTTGGGTTTGCTTGTGCTGCGACAACGTGGGTGCGATACTACACCACCATCAGAAGCATAGCTAGCATAGCATAACTAGTGTCTTCTAAATGGGTCGCTAATGACTGAAAGTGGTGGTCTTTATGTAAAAAGCGCTTGTAGTACAACATTTTGTCACAATTTGCAAATAGCTAATTAGGCGCAGACTTAATTGGTCATGAGAACAAGGCCATCCTAGCCCTTGGGGGAGGAATGAAAGTGGCAGGCAACATGAATTTTAAATCGTTTTAGATTTGTAGATATTTTCAGAAGACTAAAAAGTTGGCATTGGAAGCAGTGAATACGGGGTATTTTCTACTTTATGACACAAATCAAATGAATCAACATAAATTTCTCTCACAGAGACTTAATTTCTTTTAATTAATTAATTAATTATTCGTTGGTGTTAGAGGACTGAAGATTTTGGCATCATGGTCAACAATAGAAAATAAGTTATATGCAATGGCAATGAATAACGGCTCTAAGCTGAAAGATTATAGAGGAAGCGATTCAATGTGAAAAAGGATTTTTTTCCGAGATAATAAGGCAATAAGGTCGATTCCATATTGAAAGAATCATTACGTGAGTATCTACTTATAAATATGGGTGTGTTTTTGGCATTTACGCTGATAGACACTTTACAGTAGCTACTCTTAAGAGCTAGCTAGTACTAGTTGTAACCAGAAAACATATCTATAATAAAAAAAAAAATTGGATCTAACGCACAAAATGTGTAATAAAATTGTCTTGTCTGGGGGTGCTGGAGTCGCAACCCCAAGACAATTTTTACATACATCTCGCAAATGCATTCAGTCTACTAAGGGTGCTTTTGTTTTTGTCTCGATGTTAACCCTCAAGTTCATTTTGTCTTCGATTTGCTACAGTCATGGCACTCGTGAGTCCCGAAACTGTCACTTTTTTGTTAGCGCAGGGCTAAGACCCTAGCTGCTCCTGCTATTGACCGCAGCGCGGTTATTGTGTTGAAATGTCAAAGAAAGAAGAAGAGGTTAAGAAAAAAATTGTGATTGGTAATTGTGACGTTTGCTGCTTGCTTTGCGAAAACACAAGAACCTGGTACAACGGAGTTAACGGCTTTTTGACATGGTTCTGTACCCGGATGACGCAGGTGTCACGTTCTGATAGCGAAAACAAAAACCCGCTAAGCGTATGTCGGATTACTGGCAATATAGTGAATTAAAAATTGTAAAGAAAAAGTTGGAATAAGAATAAATAAAAATTCTGAAGAAAAATTGTCGAGTAAATTCCTAAGAAAATATACTCGAAAAGAATTATAATCCCCTGGCACTGGCATAATTTTATTGTAAACTAAGACCTCTCGTCAAAAATCAATGTTTTAGTTGACTGAGATCTTATAAACCCTTTTTTTCAATAAACAATCAAGTCTCAGCTATAAACTGAACTATGTATCTACTACACCTAGAGATAAGGTACTATCGCATAATCAGCTTGATCCACGTAGCACGATGGACCATAGTATTCTCTTCCTAAGCTGTCATATACCAGTTAATCAAGAACCATCTTCTCTCGTGTACTCATACCCCGTGATTTTAACAGCATTGATGAAAGTTCTTTATTTGAGGAATGTTTTGACCTACCAACCTTGGGATGACATATTTCTGTGTGATTCAGTAAACAATCAAGTCGAGATCCTCTCCTTCCCTCATTGATTACCTCTATGTAACTATATTAAAATGAAATGCAAGCCTGTTTTCAGGGGTTGTCCGTGGCTTTTACCTCAAATTCGATCCCTCATTGCTGAGCGTAAATACCTGCACCAGCAGTGGAGGCGTACTCGGATCGACGAGGTACGAGTTTTATATATAAAGCTGTCCGCAACACGGCGAGCAAAACGACAATATTGCACTCTTAAATTTGACCAGAATCTCAAGCCTAAAGATTTTTTGGTGGAGGTAAAAGGAACAAAATTACTTGTAATTGAAATCCTGAGGACATAAACATATTTTTCTCTTCTATCAGCTCTGTCCACAGTGGCAATCAGCTGGCTGCTTCTCATATATCAGCTGGTAATCCAATAAGAGACATCTCATCTAATATCAATATCAACTGCTTCTACTTTTGTGGAGTCGACTACAAAGAGCTTGTGGATGCTGTCAATTCAATCAAGTCTGAGGCAGTATGGACTGATAGTCTTCCGCCTGGTTTATTAACCTTTTATTTGGTTTTTTTTTCTAAATTCGTTTTGCGTATATTTAACTCATGCTTTACGTAATCCTGTTCTCCAGCTGCCTGGAAGATGGCAGCAGTCACTTCTATTTTGCAAAGAATTTTTCTCCTGAATCACCAGCTGACTTCTGCCCAATAAGTTTATAATGTTTCATATCCAAGAAAAGCTTATTTATATGCAAATAATCGAATTTATCGAGGCCAATAATTTTCTTGCAGGTTGTCAATCGGGTTTACGACGCTTCCACACAGCTGTGAGACTGCTTCTCGGAAGCCTTCTGGTATCCTTCTTCAGAAACTTGGTGCTTCTTTTAATTTTAGTAGTTCTGCCATTGCTCTGGTACGGGATTTCTTGGCAGACCAAAGCCAACGAGTATATATTAATAATAATTCATCTTTTGTTGGGTGCCTCAAGGTTCAATAGTCGGACCTTTACTATTCAGTTTATTTATCAATCGCCAGATGTATAGTTCAAGATGTTCAGATTCATTTATATGTCGATGATGTACAACTCTATTTAAGCCGGCCGATCGGTCTTCTTGAAGACTGTTATGAATCTAAACATTGTTATTTTAGAAAGAATTAACACCTGGGTCAAATGTAATCATTTGATTTAAAATCCTACAAAGTTTCATTATATTTTACAATAACAATTTCATTGAAATCCCATCAGTAGTGGCTTTTGATAATGTTTCACTGCAGGTTCTAAGCAAAGTAAAAACACTTGAAGTTGTCTTGAATCAACACATGAAATGTTTTGATTACGTTAAAGCCATGGTCAGCAAAGTTTATGCAGGGCTCCAATGTCTATGGCTTTTGTCTGGAGTGCAGTCTCGTGGCATGCGCTTAAGATTAATTAACGCTTTAATCATGTCACACTTCACCTATGATAGAAATGAGTTTGTCAAGCGTCCAGCATTTGTGCAAGGAGAGTCACATAGCTAAGTGGCGGCATTCAACGACTGTATTCGGGTTGTTTTTGAACTGCAAAGATTTGACCATTTTTCGCCTTCCCTTTCGCGTTTGCTCGGATATTCCTTGGATACCTTTTGAAAAGGCGAGCTTTGCTTTTCTTATATGCTCTACTTAGATCGAACAAACAAAGGTACTTACGTAAATTATTTCAATTTACAACCGTCACAATGTAACAGGAACATATTGGTTCTTCAATTTTATAAGTCCTGCGTGGAAGGCTCTTATCTTGTTTAAACAGCTCGTTTATAGAATAATCTTACATTAAATGTTGTTGGTACTGTCGACGCATTTAAGAGATGCATTTATACAATATAATAACACTCCTATTTTCTTCATTTTCTAGTAGTCTCTGTAGTATAACATTTTCAATTACATTTAACTTCTTCTTTAATTAATATGAATTTGCTTGAATTTCCTTTACATTTTTACTTCTTACTAGTTACTTTTCTAGCACCGCTTTATTTAATGCACAAGAAAAGATGTGAACTCTTGCTTACAATAACCGTAAATAAATATATTATTATTATCAGACCTCGACAACAAGCTCTTCGGAGATAGCTAAAAAACAAAGACTAAATTAACCTTTAAAAAAAAATTACAAAAATTCCCAAAACTAGCTTTGGTCTACTCAGCTTTAAAAATCTTTTCCGGGATACAATGCCAGACATAGCATAGCACTCTCACCCTGTTTAAAGAATAGAATTCAACCACAAAATATGCGAAATTCGATATTTCATTTCGACAAAACTCCATCATCCTTTGGTCACTTAACAATTTTCGCTTCATTAGGATTTTCTACTTTGACCGCAGTCACAATCCAACAGCAGTACGTTATGACAGCCAAACAAACAGACAGACCGACCGACCGATATATAGAGCGACAGACAAACAAACAAACAAACAGCCCACCCTATAACTTTGTCCCGATAGATAACAGAACAAAACCTAATTGGACTGGAGTGAAATAGAAAGACCAACTGGTAAACGCCATCAAGGGGTACCAAAAGGATCAAAACCTCTCCCGCACCGTCAACCATCAGAATGTCATTTCGTTGCTGACGTTATGAAGAGGGGGGGGGGGGCGAGGGGGATGAAACAAAATATCACAAAGCTATGTGAACAGCGGTGTATTTGAAGTATTTTGAGTCAACATGAAATCAATGGAGCAGAACATCCTTCAGTTAACTTGCATATATATCGAAATTTCCTGTCCGTCCGCATTCCGCACACTCATCCATTTAAAGCCCCACCTCTCCCCTTCCTTTCCTATATAGTATACACCCTACCCTATCTATCCAACTATGCATAGTTTCTTTGTACATTCCGGGGAACTCATTTGATCAAATAAACAAAAGCAGTCAAAATAGATTGGTAACACATGTGCACCTTGTGGAGCCTCAAGGGAGATCTGTTGTGCTGCACACATATTTCTCCTCCCACTCCCACCCCCATCCCCTCCTCTCGAACAAAAACGAACAGTATAAATTGGAATAGTTCATGGTGCTCGCAGCAGCAACAACAATAGCGGGAAAAAAAACTATATCCATCTACTCGCTAGGTTACGTGCCACAGAATGGATGATACAGCTATACCAGGATGGGAAAAAAAGAGGGACTTTTTATGTATTAGCGATAGAAGAGTCCTGGCCAAGTGTGCTGTTCCCTGTGTATTTTCACGGCAAAATCGTGCTCTAAGGTCCAACATCTGTCACTCAACAAACATTGAGAATATTTTTTTGTTGTTTTTGTTTTACTACTTATTTTTTTTTACGGGTTCGCCCCGTTCAGGAAAGTGTGCTTCGAATGTGGCGTTAAGTTCATCGTTGTGGAAGATGAGAAAGTGTACCAAACCAAAGCCAGATATACTATATGATGTATAAAGGGGCGCAGCCGGGAACTGGATGGAGGCGGTTGATGACTTTAAGGGACAGCTAAAACTCAGTTTTTTGGGCGAACAACATCAAATCTTTAGTCATGTGTTTTACCGTTTTCACTCTGGGGCTATAATATGGCAAGAGAAATGACCAGGAATGGACACGGGATGAGGAGTATGCGGCTATGGGTCAACTGAATCTGTGCAAACAAAAGCAATCAAAAAGTGTAAATTGTGCTTTAAGTTGACGAAACAGAGAGAAATAAACGTCAAATTGTCAGGGAAAAGGGTTTTCATGTTTTATGTCTATTACTTGGTCGTTCTTATACTTTTGACGTTTTTCACAATTTAAGGACATGTGGGAGGGGTTTTGGGGGGATGAGGTTAGCCCATTTGCAGAGATTGAATAGGGTCTGGATATGATTTAATACCGGTGATTTTCGGTTGTAGTTTATGTTTCTTTCAATATAAAAATATGAAGAAAAGCGTAGAGGAGTGGAATATTTTTTTTTTTTTTAAGGTGAGTTTGTAGGTGAGTTTTTAAAGGTGTTGGGGTAAAAGTCATTGGGTAAATATTTCAAAACATTTGTATCCTACATAGAAATTATGGTAGTTTAATAAAATTAATAATAATGTCCATGCATATATATAGGTCTTCTCTTCTCTTTATTTTTTTATTTATTCGTCTATACCGGGACGAGTTTTAATGAGAAGCTTTTTGATTATAGGCAAAGTGAAATCTTTATTGACAACATACTTTCACTGCAAATCAAAAGGATTAGAGAGAAGATATTAATAAAAGCTATTTATGACTATCATAGAGGCTGGGATGGGTACTGCAGGAACTCTCTTTCTCTCTCTTTGTATCTCAGAGAACAAGCTCGAAAAGAAAAGTTAAATATTAGGCAAAAAAAAAAAATCCTGAAATAGTTGCACCTTAAGAGCTTCCAAAAAGGTGTGCTTAATATCCCTGAAATATCGTCATTCCCATTCCAGCATTGATCAATTTAGCTGCATCGCGATCAATGATACCCGTTGACTATAAGCAACAACAATCATCGTGTCGTCTACAAACTGATGAAACCATTTCTACTTATGCAATAAACTTCATCCGATCTATCGAAATATTAGTTTATGCGAAATTGAACTGCATCTTCAGAAATATTCGTTAATATCCCTGCAATAGATGAAATTTAAAATTTCTCCAAAGCTTTTCAAGCCAATTTCAAAATGTCGATAATAAAACTCAAATAAAAAGCATTATTGAGCAATAGATGGCGTGAGCAGCGTTAAATTTTGTCCCAAACTTTTGATTTTGTTATTTTTTGTCTATAACATTTGGGAAAATGCACTTCTCAATTGGACGTCTCCTTCTATACCACCAGATCATTTAAATATGCTACCGAGATAGAAGAAATTTCGCAGTATATCTCCAATCTCTCATTACATACATGGGTTTTGAATGGGGATCTTGAATTAAGTGTCAAAGCCCAGCGCTGTATAATTATTATGTCGTTTACAGATGACTACTTCCAAAACGTTTTTCCAAGAGTTTCCATACTACATATTATGTAAGTTACTTTGCAATCGTAATAATTGCACCGATCAATGGCGATCATCATGAACAAAAATGACTTAATGGCTGATCGCAATTTATTGCGGCGCGATTTGACTGCATACCAATGATCTTACTCGCAAGTAAAGAAAGCAAAGTAGGAAATAAACTAATACTTAATTCCGGAAAGACTAAATCTCTGGCACAGAAATTACGAGAAGCCAATTCTGCATTTTAAGAATCTGAAATCTGAACTAATTAATATTCAGGGCGGCAGAATAAGTTTAATACTGAAACTGGTATTAGAGGAGCCATATCCGAATCTAAAGCTACTTCAAGAATGAGGCTAACTATAATCTACGAAATACAATAAAAGACAGCAGTAGTGTAAAAATACAGAAAGCACATAAATATAGGTATCTTGTGTTTAATTTTAAGTGATGTTAAACCCGAAGGGTATGAATAGGTCATTCTTCAACAAGCAAAAAAGTGTATGGGCGGGGAGGGAAATCCTAATGGTTTCCGAGATTCTGTGACTTAAAAATATTAGAGTATGTATTTATAGATCACCCTGTATCTTTTGAACTTTACATCCTATGATGATGATTTCTAAAATTTGTTAGATTGACAGTCGTTAGAATTTTCTAATGTTTCCCTTCTTTTATCCGTTTTGAAGTTATAGCTCGACAAATTTTAGATTTTGGAATTTTAATTCGGCTTATAGATGCTATTTCATTAGTGAAATTACAAATTTCTTTAATTCTAACGACGTGCACATCCCTTAATCCTAAACATATTAGGGGAGTATGTTTTCTTCTATAATAACCAAACCTCCTACTCCCACTAACGAGTTCTGTGGAAACCTTTACAAATCCATCTACTTCTAACAGATCTGTACTCTTTAAAACCCCAAAAACCAACAGAAAGCCAGATTCGGTTACTCTGTGGAAAAATTACAAAAGGAAACGCCATAGTAAAGGCTTCGCTTCAGAAAATTCAAATCTTTTCACTGACTTAGAACACTTCTGAGAAACGTCTCTCCACCCTCCCGCAATACACCAACTCCGACGCTACTCGTATCGAAATTACCAACTTCTTCTGGAACAATGTCTACCACCAACAACAGCAACAATTTTAGCACAAAATTTTCTATTGTGAATCAATGTCTGCAATCATAGATGTGGGAACCAAAATACCTCAACCCCATCTACCGAGCAGTAGATGCCACATTAGCAAGCTCAAGTGCAGTGGAATTCCGGACGGCAACTCACCGAAAACCCCGGTGATAACAAGTGAATACTACCAACACTCTCTTACGTTTTGGCCTCAGCTAATCTCATTCATGATGTATAAAGCTGTAGACAATTCTATGGAGAAACTGCGAGTAAAACAACTTCTAGATGAATGCGAACTGAACTTGAGACAGCAAAAAAGAACCAGGACCAATGCTAAGGGATCTAAAAAAAGGTTACGTACGGCTCTCTCACTAATAAGGGAGCCGGGGCGGGCGTTTACCTTTCTGAACCTGACATTGGAATGGAGTTCTCACGTGGAGGACACACTACTGTCTTCCAAGATGAAATCTTCGCCATTGCAATAACAGCGAAGATAGCCCTTAATATGGAGATCAAAGGAAAGAACATTTCTATCCTTCTGGATATCCAGGCAGAATAAATGGCTCTGAGTGGCCCTTGGATAGCACCTAAGTTACTGAGGGACTGCAAGTCGTCTGTGGATAAGTTGTGTACCAAAATCGGATCTATCATCAAAGGGGATGCTCACAGGAAACATCAGCATAGATGGACGAACTACAATACTTGCACAAAACTATTTCATAATGGGCCCCACAGGAATATCTCTGATTTTCTCTTGGGACTCGGAAGGAAAGAATGTAGAACTGTGGTTGGCATTATCACTGGCCACATCTCGCTTCACGCTCATCTAACAAGGATGGAAGTTGTTGACAGCCCTGAGTGTGTGTCCTGGCCTGGAAGGAGAGCTTAAGTCAACCGAACACTTTTCGTGTGCTTGTGTGGCCTTCGCTCGTAGCAGGCTGTATACTCTAGGCTCTGTCCTCATATCTGTAGAGGAATTGAAAAACCTTCCTCACCTAGACCTGATGCGCTTCATTAAGAGGACATGCTTTCTAGTGGGATAGTACAATGGGTTGCTTTGATCTCCATCTTGCTAAGGGAATATCAAAATATGGCCACTCAAGCGTTTAGGAGGGACTTTTAAGCATGACACTCAAACAATATGCCTGTATGTCAGACACTGAAAAGGTTTGCTTTATGCAAGACACGAAAACACAAACTGTGGTGGTGTAAAGTGAAAGAAATAGAAATGGGTTTAGTATCTGTAGACCTCTTTCAACCACCCTTTCAGAACGCCCGAATTTACTCGTATTTCCACAAAATTATTAATACCAGGAACAATATCACCCTCCCTGAACCCGATATAAAGGCTCCCAGTATCCGAGACATACCCCACATGATGCTCCTTCACGATTCTCAGTCTCCATTATGTGCTTGAAGTGTGGATAACCAAACCATTTGATTAGAGACTGCAAAGCCCCCTAAATCCCCACTTTTTCGCGGTATATAAAATCACAAATTATCAATGAAACGATCAATAACGCCCAATTAACATATATGTTACGCGAATTATCTTATTTATCCGGATTAAGAGTCAAAAAAATTGCTTTCCGTCTATTTCGATATTATTTCAAAGGTGAATAGCATCAACACTGAAATATGAATAGTTTATATAAGTTGATATAAGTACATGCAAAAGAGTGAAGGGCCTAAGGCAGATTCCTGAGGAACACCATGCACTTGTTTTATGTTATCAAAACTTAATTTATAATCAATATACTGAAGGATCTTGAACCTTGTTGTTTTATTTACAGCAATAAACCTGTTTTTGAACTGACAAATTATTTTAAGAAATCTAAAATTGTTAGATAGAATTTTTCAGGTATGACTTGCGAAAATGCTAGACTGCTAATATAAGAGCATGTTATTTATCTCTAACTATTGTTTGGTTGGTTCGAATAAAAAGGAAATGATAGGTCTGAAATCGCCAGTGTGTGTTGAGTGATGCACCATTCATTTTCAGTGGCATTACGGTAAAGGCCATGGAATCGGCTACAACAGAATCTAGGCATTTCAAATTTAATTGGAACTCAAACGTATGAAAACACTCTTAGTAGCTGTCATCAACTTATTTTTCAGCGGCACCGTATTATAATCATAACAATTTTCAACAAAAACATCCGTAGCTAGATATTAATTTTCCCAGAAAATGTGTGCTGTTCCCGCTATTAAATCAAAAAAAAAAAATAATAAAAAATTCCAAAACCCTAAAATTGTTCAATATTCGGTCGATTACTTTAGTTATGTATGTCCTGACATACAGGAATAACAGGAGCATTTTATTTATAACCTCCGTCGAATATGTGAAAAATACGAAAATGAAAAATATTTCTCTGTTCATCGAAAAAGCAAACAAATTTCAAACGGGGTCATCTCAATAAAGCTGAAACCTTCATGTCTGTCTCACACAGTGTAGTAAAAATGATGGGTTGACTCTATTCGCGTATATCACAATCTGAAGATAATAAAAAATGCAATTATTCTGCCAATTTATTGTCGTCCAAAAGTATATTGTTCAACTTGTATATGCAGGGGTTGGACGATGCGGGTGAATTGGTATGGTGCGAGCAGACGAATATACAACTACTACCTCTCAATTCTCATCCATAACAAGGCTGTGCTACCGAAAAACAAGATATTGCCAACATGAAAAACATAAAAACAAAAAATAAAAAAAAAGAAGATAAATACAAAAACAAAAAAATTAAATAAATTTTATTTTTCTTCATCATTTACCGTTTGTTGTTTACAATTCATTCACCCCACACACTATACACCATCTCAAACCCCTAAAGTTCTCCCCAATCCTCAGCGAACTCCAAAACTAGGGTGAGTTCATATAATTTTCAATAGCCAGCCTGCTTGCCTGCCTGCCTGCCTTCGATACTTGTTTGAACAACGACAAGCAGCTAGTAGCAAACGAAATTCGAGAATCAGCTAAAAGGAGCCGGAGGGCTCGTATTTTTGGGTGGATTGGGGAGAATTGTAAACAGCATCCAATAAATTTTTCAGTTCACCCCACATAACATCCCCTTCGCTGCTATTACACACGTAATATACCCAAACGTATACCTACTTACTGTGTGCAGTGCTTTTTGGCTCGAATAAACTTTTGAAAATGTCGCGTCTTACTACCCTCCCTCTTGCCGAAAAAAGCGAGCACATACTCACCTACCAGACCTTCAGAACGGGCTTACAGATCCTGGGGCTTAGTCCAATTTTAGTCATGTGTTTGTTTGCACATAAACATTAGCGCTGAGCTGATATTTTTGAGTTTCTATTCACATTTCGCTTTTGGTTTTCTTCCCTTTTGGCCGAAAGTACTGTGTACAGCTAGTAGCCACCCCTAGTAAGCCCTCGCTTTGAAGCCGACCACCATACCACCCTCGTCGTCTTTATTGCATAAATAGTAGTAGTGTGGAGGATATGTGTTGTGCATGAAATACATTTACATGAGACGACGGGCAAATTGTGGTTTAGTCCCTCCCCTTCCTCACCGCCAGCCCATCCCTCTCACTCTTACTCCACCATTCCCCCACCAACACGCCAACGTAAAATGATCAGGCGTAAGGCGCTTTGCTCACGGTTCAACTATAATCGTGCGGTGATATAGTTCGTTCGGGGGTTTACAAACATCCCCTTAATGGATTGTTTTTATGCGCGTAATGTTGGCAGCCCTCCTCTTTTTTGATCATTTCCCACGCTTGAATTAGAATTAGAGAAATACGACGACACGATATGGGAAAACGCTTCCTTACAAGAAATTCTATTAGTGAAGGGAAATTTTGTGGAAAATCTTAAGCTCAAAAGCTTAAGATAAGTGGAAAACTAGAAGACAGAATAACAAGGACGACGGGTGAATGTTGACGACAAGGGTGGTGGTGCCGGCGGCGACCATTGCAATGCAACGTGTGCTACAAGCGCACTCAACTCTAAGAACAGTGTTTTGCTAGAAAGAAGAACATTTTTCTTGTGCTTTTTCTATCTTTTGTAATAATGGAATTTTGGTTTTAATGAATCTGGCAAGATATTTGGAGTATTTACATTTCCTGAATTGCGAATTAAATCCTATAATGTGAATCCAATGGATGAAGCGAAATATATGTTTGAGGAGTAGGTAAATGTGTGCTTCGAAAGAGAATATCTGTTTAAGGAATGGAATTATGTTAAACAGCTTAAAATTAAATATTTTTAATGGGTTTTATGGGACTTTAGTAAAGATAGTTAAATTTTGACGTTATTACAGGGGGAAATGGGAGAGATATGTATAGATAAAGAGAAAGCCGTACTCTCATAAGAGGTATTAATATCATCTGCATAACGTAAGGTATACACGTTGTTTATAAAAATGGAAATTATGATTAAAAATAAATAACAGAGGGCCAATATGGCTACTCTGCGGTACCCCTAATGTTACCATAATATCCTTGAATACAGTTTTTTTTTAAAAAATTACATTTTGCATCCTATCGGGCAAAGATTAAAATATGTCCACGTTAAAGGCTTGTCTGGAAAACTGATATCAAAAAGTAAAAAGCTTTCGTAAAATCAGCAAAGACATAAAAGAAACTAAGTTAGTAATACATACTATAATTGTGCTTTTATCAGCAATAGTCTTTGGAGGATTTTTAGACAATCTCGGGCTATCATTTATAATACTTCGGTATTATTGCAACCTTGAGAGGGGATTGAGAGGCGAGAATGAATATGATGGAGTTATATGAATAGCTCTTCTATATTAGAATATTTTTCTATAGGCAATACTTCTGTTTACAATACTTAAAATATAAGTAGAGCTCAGGGATAAAATTTTAGCATAGGTCATTCAGTTTACTCGAATTCGGAATCTTAAACAATCGAGAATTTGTAATGTCAAATTGAAGCGTCAACCTTTTGAAGCAACAACTGGCGATTTTACTATTGGGAGTGCAAATTAATTCGGTTCGTTTTCTTGTGTTCAAAAATTCATTTGTATTAGACCAAAATGAATGAACAGATTAATTCACGTATTGTCCTTCGTTAGCTACTACTTTTTCCCATCTATCAGGCAATTTTGGGACTCCATCGCGAAAAAATGTCTCGTTTTTAGAGGCAATCCAAGTTTGGAGTACAAATTTTTGATTTCTGCATAAGAAGTGAACCGGTGGCCGGAGAATACGGCGGGTGCGGTAAAACATCCCACTTGAGGATTTTCAAATATTTGTTTATGACTTTTGCGACATGAGGCCGAGCGTTGTCCTGCATCAAGTTTTGCTTCCATTTAAAAGACACCCAATTTCCTTGCTTTTGAATCTATCCCATGGATTTTAATTGTACATAAGCTGCTTTTGGAGTAACTCGTAATAACTCTGCAAGTTCCTTTTGCGTTTAACTCGGATCTTCATTGAGTGATGTTTCGAATTCTTTGTCTTCGAATTTTTTTTGCTGTCGAGGGCGAGGCTTGCAGTCAACGCTAAAACTATCATTTTTAAAACATCTGTAACGTCGGGTGTGCTAGTGTGCGGATAGCTCGGGAGTAGTCCAGAGTTGGGTTCCTCGACGTTGGTGTTACTAATTTTATATATTTTCTTTTATTTCACTGTTGCTTATTCCTAACAATTCTAGTTTAGTACTATGTCTTATCTTATTACACTTATGTACTCTAGGTTATAGTTCATTATTACTTCACTATTAAGCCTAGTTTATTATTCACTAACGTAATTCACGGTCATTATACTATATTTAATTCACTATTGTCATTATGGTCTATAATCCATCTGACATGTTCTTGCAATTTGTATAACGTCGGGTTACTTAGGATTGCGCTTTAATACTCTACTCACACTCCGTATACCCTAGTGAGTATATAACGAGGTCAGGTGCCTTAGTATGAGTGTAAGTGCGGATATTCTTGCTTAGACCAGTACGAAGGCGTACGCACGTCATAAGCAGAAACAGCACGGGGCGAATATCGGGTAGTTGTGTGCGAATATTCTGACCTAGACCAATACGAAAATCGTACGCACGTCTTTGGGCAGAAACAGCACGGAAACAGGTCGACAGGGAATTTGTGTGCGAATATTCTGTCCTAGACCAATACGAAAATCGTACGCACGTCATAGGCAGAAACAACACGGGGATGGATAACTGGTAGAATAGTGTGCGAATATTCTGTCCTAGACCAATACGAAAATCGTACGCACGTCGTAGGCAGAAACAGCATGGGGACGGGTAACTGGTAGAATAGTGTGCGAATATTCTGTCCTAGGCCAATACGAAAATCGTACGCACGCCTTAGGCAGAACCAGCACGGATAGTTGGGAGATTTTAACAGTCTGATTGCTGGTGATCTGGTTCTACTTATATTTCCTCTGGTCTGGTCTGGTCTGGTCTCTGACTGGTGCTGTTACTGGAGTTCTGTTCTGGTCGAGCTCATGATCAAGACTCGAATTTTATCTGGTTACTGGTAGTAGCTGGAACTGGAGCTCTGCTCTGCTCGAGCTGTCGATGAAGACTCGGATTTTGTCTGGTTACTGATAGCTGGCACTGGAGCTCTGCTCTGGTCGAGCTGTCGATGAAGACTCGGATTTTGTCTTGTTACTGGTAGCTGGCACTGGAGCTCTGCTCTGGTCGAGCTCATGATCAAGACTGATTTCTGTTAGCGGCAGGTCCCTTTATATATGCGCGGTCAGTATTAGTGCAGTGTGTAATAGACCTGGCGGTGCTAACTTTGTCTATTCTCCCACTGCCGGTTGACTGGCTTCTTCGATCAGTATCTGTGTGGAACGCCGGCGCAGTGGCATTGAGTGTATGATACTCTGTCATGCCCTGGCCGCGTGATCGGCTCTGGTGTTGCTGATGTATTTTTGATATGATTTTTTTCTCATGAATAGAGAAATAAATCATGTAGATAATAGGAATTTGGATGGATTCTTGCTATATTGCCTATAGATAGGGAAAATGGGATGATAGTGTAGGTGATAGGCATGTGACTTCGTTACACATCGAAACCAATCCCTACATGATTTACCAGTGAGAGTATTGCCATCATAAACTTCCACAAGCATTCGATCTTCAATTGTACTTTTCTTTCAATTAAAGCAGAAAACTAAATAATTCCCGCAAATGCTGCTTAGTTAACACAAAACTGGAATTATTTAATACCTTAAGCAACAAGGTTTTTGTATGATAGCTGTCTAAACTCTCTGAATTCATAGGAACAGCAGAGATGGGAGAACCTGAGTACTTGCAGGTGCACAAAACTGTTTCTTGATGAGCGCAATAGGAATATCTGTGATTTTCTCATGGAGCTCGAAAGGAAACAATGTAGCTCTCGCCCGGAGAAGGCTGGATACTCTAGGTTCTACCCTCCTATCCGTAGAAGAGTTGAAACTACTTTCCTCACCAAGACCTGATGCGCTTCATTAAGAGGACAGAAAGGTTCTGGTTTCTAGCAGGACAGGATAATGGGCCGCTCTGATCTCTGTGCTTGAAATCTCTCCTTCCCTGTATTTTAACAAAAATAAAAAATAAAAAATAAAATTCTGAAACTACCGAAATCCGCTGTCGCTATGAAACATTCATAACAGCCGGAAGCCATCTTTTGAAAACGAACCGAACAAATTTGCACCCATAATATTTTCATGGAAAATGTTCAATTCTTCTTCTAGCGGCCTTCGACCAGCCTTCGAAGAAAAATAATCACATTTTCTGCCAGAATTCCCAATGATATGTTTTCCATTTTGGCAATTGTAACCTACTGGAGTGACTACATCTAGCAATAGTTACACAATGACGCCAATGCTGACGTAAAATAACAGGAAACATAATACATAACCTCAAAATTAGCTGGCTTTCACCTAAAGGTCATAACTTTTTATTGTTTTAAAACATTTATTTTCACCTATCGTGTCCGATCATCTTTTTGAAGTTGCAATTTGAAAACAAATTTTATTTTATAATTTTAGTAGGTTAAGTTAGAGGGGTGCCGCTAAAATACTAGCCTGCATCACTTAGACCTCCATTGTGCCTACATAACTACATAACCTTTAAAATCGCTCTAGATCCATTCCGCTTCTCTTAGACATCTCAGGATACATCTCTTTACTTTGCAGCTCCACCAGACTTAAAGCTCTATGAGTTAAGAACGTCAGGGAAGAATTTTAAGAAAGAACACAATTTTTTAAGGTATGTTTGTATCTGAGACCAGTCCTTGAAACTCCTACAAAAAAAAACCTCTGCTACCATCAAATATGATAAAAACAAAATTTTACAAAATACTTGAAAATAAAAACATTTTCCAATAAAAACTCGTTCCACCCTTTCCAAATTCAGCCATCATTGTACACATTGCGCCCAATCCACCCAAACAAAAAACAACAGCCGCCGGTTGATGGTGGTCAAATAAACGACAAAAGTTCGCTCATTAAAGAAATTTGTTCTGCATCGAAGCATTCACCAAACAATGGACTTTCTTTCGACAGGAAGGAAGATTTACACGAATGAATCCCTTGGGAGACTGCAAGGATTATTCAACGTAAAGAAAGAAGTAGTATATAGGAGCACCGGGGTATTCTACCTCTATACAGAAAAAAAACATTACTACGAATTTTTCCCCCTTTTATCGTTTTTCGTCTTGCCCAAGCTAAGCAAGTGTAGTTTTCTCTTGCACACTCCTTTCGACAGTTCGTTGCAGAAAACAAAACAAAAAAAGCATTATTTCCACCATTCTTCTTAAGACACCCAACATCTTGGCGTCCCCTATCTCGTTACTTCTATAAGAGAATCCTTAAATCCTTTTAAAACTATACAAAATTGTAAAGAATACTTTTCAACTAATTTCGTTAAAATTCCTTCATGTTGCAAGCGAGGTACTCAGTCTTGTTGCAAAGAAAAAAAAAATTCCAGCGGAAAAGAGACTTTTATTTCTTTTCTGGGAAGAGGAGGAGTGGGGTGGTGGTAGGTCGAATGAGGCTCCAATTTCAAGGAATTTTCTCACATTTCAAGTGTTTTCTTCGATTCCAGGGAATAAGGCATTAATTGCAGTGCAGCAACGAGAGATGAATATCTCTGGAATTCCAGTTTGATTGGCACTCCGAACTAATATTAAAATTTCTGACAAGCAGGGTATGATGACAGCTAAAATTTCATTAAAGAATGCATTTTGATTAGGATGCGACAGAATGGGTGTATAAGAGGAGGTGGAGAGTTGATGTTTTTTGTTTGGATGATAATGTTAAGTACTAGGTAGAGATTGCATCTAGAAGACAATTAACTTTTATCAGTTGCCTGGTTAGAAAGTGAATATTTCTAGTATATTGGACAATTGCCTTTTACAGACTTTTAATGACTTTTGGCAGATGACAGAAAGTTTTAGATTTAAATTTCAAGTAGTAAGTAACTATTGTGTATAGTTGAGAGAATTTGCGAACAATCTTTCTACTTCACTATAGAAAACTCCTGGGAATTTTCCTTCTATTAAAATTCAAGGAAGAACTCTGAAGTGTTGTCACTAGTTTTCCAGAGATTTTAGTAAATCTCTAAGGAGAAGTTGAGAAGTCTCTTAACCCATAAAATTTAGTAGATATACGTCACCACCTGGTAAACAAAATTGGAGTTAATTACATGCTTTTTATTCGGTTTCATAAGGAGAGATTAATCCATGAACGACCTCTATAGGTACTCTCAAAAAGTGACAGCGTGCTGACGGGGGATAATTGGAGCATTTTTTTCGAAGATGCTAGAGAGCATACCGTGATTGTTACCACGGACTCATTATGCTGTATGATGCTGCAAGAGTTTTTCTTTTTTTCGGAAAATTAAACAGCAAAGTATACAAACGATACCTGTGATTCCAAAAAGATGGCGCCACATGCAGTAGCGACATAGTTCTTGCAATAATTAATGGCGTACCCAAGCTCTGGGCTAGGGTGGACAGGGGCAACTCATACCAGATAGAATCGAATGAGAAAGGGCGAGGTGTATATTATTTCTTGCCTAAAAATATTTTAATTTTTACGCTAATACCAATTTTCTCGAGTTTGCAGAAAAGTTTTCTAAAACTTTCTTTTCCACCCTCTCTTTAACCAAAAATTTCGATGTAGGCGCATCAGACATAATCTGGCCAGCCTTTCCTCTCCCATAGTACTCCTCAGCCAGGTCTTAACTCGTCAAAGCGTGTGGGTGGAATTGTGCTCAAAATCATACACGGAAAGAACTTCGGTATATAAAAACCCATTTTAACCAGCTGAGGAAGTAGGCTACAAACACAACCTTAAATATAAAACTTACAGGGTGAACTATATTCATAGAGTAGAGTCTCTTTAAAATTGGTCATAGAGAAAATATAACATTTTTTCTAGTCTGAACTAAGCTTGATACCTTCTAATTGTTCAATCGACTGTAGGATGGGGAAACTGCCCTCTGCCCTAGCTGGATACACCTTTGGCAATAATCGAAATTGTAAAAGACGGATTTTCCAAACGTATACCTAATATCCAAATCAGAAGAGCGCACATGATTTTTTCCTTCTGGAGGCTACTTGAGAGAAAAAATATACAAACTAAGAGGTCGGCAAACAATCCAACAACTGGAGGTCAACATTCCTCACGAAGTCGAGAAAATAAGCAGTCATAGAAGTGTACCCTGTTTTGGAAAATCTTATTATTTTTTTCGACAGAGATAGATACGTATTCACTGTAAACAAAAATGGTTATACGAGAAAGATAATGGTTATTGGCAATATTAGGTTGTTTTGGTATCATTTTCCATTATTCCTCAATCAAATAAAGCGAATCCAGACCTATTCTCAAAACTGCTTGACAAAACAATTGCTGCGCAAAGATCGATTAACGGAACACATTGCTGTGATGGCCGCCAACATGGAACGAAGTAACCTGCTGAATTCTTTACTTTTGTGAATATAAAATTTTGAATACTGTCTTCAAAAACTACCCATCTAGAAACTTATGCCCTTTTCTATGTTCTTTTAGACTCTCTGATAGCCTAATCATTCAAGTGGTCACAAAGTTACTAGTTCAGTAACATATATAGCAAAAGTTTAAATATTTCTTGAAACACTGTGACCAAACACAACATTCTTGTAGTAGTTTTTAAACAAATTTGCACGTATTGAGTCTAATCTTGAAACAATTTTCCAGTTTGGTGAAATTTAGTACACGTAGTTACAGAAATAAAACTTTTATATTTATTATAAAAACAGGGAAAACCGAAAGTGCTCTAATAAAACCCGTCACATTGTGGCGTTTGTCAAAACTAATGTGACAATGTTACCACACAATGTGACCATTTACTTAAGATAAACCTTGGGAAAATATTGGGAATTCAAATCAAAAAGGACGAAAGATAACGCTAAATTTTGTAAAAAAAATAAAGCGATTCTAAGTACGACAAAAATTCATACAAATACAAAATCCCTACCGTCACCACCACCACCACCACCACCACCACCACCACAATTGCCTCATTTCAATAATTGCCTCCTATTAAAATGAACGCACAGACTTCAGGAATAATTGGCACGCAATCCCCGAAAATTCCCTACATCTACATCAATGAATTCTGTTAAGCAATCCGATAAACAGTAATCAAATTCCAATGATGCTGTGGGTTGAGATACCAAAGATCCTTTTTGAATGGAAAAGCCGCTATGAAAAGCCGCCATGCCGCGCCGCGCCGTCCATCCTGGTGAATGAATTCGTTAACAAACAGCTCACCGCTGAGCTGATGCTTATGCCCTCGTAACAATGTGCAACGGCAATGATTACAGAAACAGAAAACTTTTCGCCATAATTTCGACAGAAAATCAGTTGAGACACCACCACTAGCAGCACCAACACCAACACCAACACCAACATTGTAGTAGGCAGCACAGCAACACTATGTATACATTGCTCCTCTCCGAAATCCAGACATGAATCGGATGAATTAATTCGTTCGATTCCGGGAATTACATAGCAGAAAGAGGAAGCCAGTGTGCACCCTGAACAGCCCGACCCATGTCCGGGGCTCTAGATAATATCGTTGAGAGGTTTCTGGCTCAAAGGATTCGCTGACATGGCACATCCTGTCGATTCATTATAGCACGACTACGTCCAACTCTCTGACGTAATTAATCCCAAAGAGTTGAACGAGATTCGAAAAGGCAAAGAAAGTGAACGGGTTGTTGGTTGCCTGATGGTGGGTCTGGGAGGAATATATACTTAAAATATAGTAGTAACAAGGATGTTGGGTGGATAGGGTCGACCAAAAAGGAGCAGAGAGAACGATAGAGAGAGCGAGAGAGAGAGAGAAAGAAAGGAAACGGAAAACAGGAAGGGTCTACGACAGGCTTGGTTGTATGTGCAAATGAGATGCTCAAACTTGTCGAGTCATTAAAAAACTTTGACGAGCGATAAACTTTTACCGCCTTGAAGTTTTTGTATTCCCTAAACGGATTTTTTTCACTCTCACTACTCTTCAGCTCATAAAACTTTTGGCCCCATTTACCATTCCAGAACGGGTTAAATTCCCAATATCCCCATGGCTCCGTCATGCCAGCAAGGATAGTATACTCGTTTAGTTCCTGCCCCGTCATAATGAAACATCATTTGAATTTCAGCGCTTTTAAGCTGGAAACTTGTAAAATTTTAATTTCGTGAAGCCATTGGAGCTCTTGGAGTAGAGGATTTACTTGATTTAGTTTTGTATTATATGGGTCTAGCCTAGTAGTCTTGTTTAGTGTTTGGACGAAATCATAAGGAGGTCTTCATGGCAGGACTAGAAAAACATTTTAGAACTGATATCGCGCACTATAACTATACCCCATTGTTTGCACAAAATAACTTAATTTATGAAGTTTTGTTGCATGCTCGCTTTTACTAGAAAAGTAGGTAAGTAAAGTTCGTATACAATGGGCGTGACGAGCTCATATTATGCCAAAGGAATGCACGCTATTTTTGCAAGGATTCCTCTGTGAAAGATTATATTGCGAAATTTGCTGTTTGGGTTTACGGCAATTACTAAGAAATTCCTTTAGTGACTGAAATAATTTACATTATGTGCTTTTGAATAGTTGATGTAATTTACACACACATGCACATAGGTAGGTACACACACACATACACACACTGTCACATATGAATATGTAGAAAGGAAAATGCAATTAAATGATAATAAAACGACCAACCCCTCCAACATATTAAATATACACAAAAGGATCAGTTTTAACACTGTAGAAAAAAAAATACGTCACAAAATGGTAACAATTAAGTAACTCAAAGTGTGACAGTAGAATTTGTCTGGGTAAAATCTTTCGAGGATTAGATGAATTTATATCTATCCGAATGGTGCATGTGATATCAATGCTCGCAATATAATCCTTATGGAGGAGTAGTTATTAGCGAATTTAATCTATGGCTCCATACAGACATCTAACGTTAACGTACTTATCAGAAAATTCAATAGACAACTACATTATGTTACGATGAACTTAAAGCTTACTTCTGATTACGACTCAAATTCTCTGTAGATTTCAGGCTGGTATAATGACATCTGGGGGCAACATTGCCATGCGGCACCTGCAGTAATTCACAGGTCTACTACCGCTAAGGTGGCTAATTTATAGTCAACGATTTCAAAATACTTCTCAGTTTATAAAACCTCAGATACACATGAAATAATTCTGAACCGTTTATAAGTGGACATGGATGTCTCACTGGCCGTCTGTAGAATTTGCATTGAGCTTTATTGTGTTCTGCGCCATCTTATGGTGGATAATCTCATTTTCATGAAAAAGATGTTTGTAAACCACATTAAACATGCTCTTTTCCTATCGATTCCATTAAATTCCATTCAAACCTGATAAAACGCTGATTGCCTTCAATATTCGATAATTCCGTACGATCCATATTTACTATTTACGGCTCTGGTACTCACTCTATTTGCGGAAACAATTTCAATTTTGATTCGAGCAAACATTTTGATGAACATTTTCGATATCTGACTTTTCTCAATGTTTATGGTCAGCAAGTTTTCATTTAGCCCATCAACGATAAAATCTATAGCGCCATCTGTTGTCATGTCATTTAACTAAAAATTAATTTTACTACGGTACTTTTCATTGAGTAATTTGAATTACGGTACTGTTCATGAAGATACGTTTCATATCAATACCATTCTCCTCACGCAAGGTAAACCCAAAGAAAACACACAGTAAAAATACAAAAATTCTGGCAACCCACAAATTACAGAATTCGAATTTTTTAATTAATTTTTATAATTGTTTTTTTCTTATGTCACGATCTAATACTAATCCTAACAAAACACGTGATAAAGAACTACAAAACAGAACTAATAGAAAGTCACAATAATTCGCGATAGTACTCCGCTGGAGAAGTGACCCTGACAAGACAACCAAGTAAATTACGGACGTCTGGTTAAAAAATGGGCAACAACGAGGCTCTTAAAGAAATTGAAGTTACGTGTATGCTGGTTATTAGATGGAAGAGCATTTCAAAAGCGCGCAATCTGAGCGAAATAAGAATCTTGCATGACTAGCCTTGTAAAACGAAGAAAAATAATGTTCCAATTCGAACAGGTCAATAGTTTTGTTCAGATAAAGCTGCACATTATCTGCGCTTCAAGTCAATCCTATAACATCGCGACCAACTACAGGTCATTGATAAATCAACTAAATAGCAGCGGTCCCAAGATTGATCCCTGAGGTACACCATTGGGAGACGAAGTAAATCAGATATGTTATCATCCAGCTTAACTCGTTGAGGGCGTTCTAACAATAAGCTCCCAATAAGACCAGAAGCTGTTGTCGTAAAGCCAAGAAAATGAGATAGCTTATGCCAAAACAAGCTGGAATTAACACTATTGACTGCCTTTCAGAAATCAAACAGAACTAAAATAGTAGTATTATTCAAATCTAAAGCTGCTCTTATATAACTAGACACTTTTATTACGGCAGTATCGGAGCTGAAAGAATGATATCAGGTAATCAGACTGCCAAGATGACAAGACCTTGTTACTTTCAAAGTAACCAAAAATTTGGAAGTATCGGCTTTTCCAGAACTTTAGATAAAATACTTAAAATACTTAAATCTACGGGAGATTCCGGAGAAAGTTTTTTTGGGATAGGCAAGATCAAAGCAGCTTTCCAAGACTTAGGAAAAGCAGGGAACATTAAACAAGAGTTCAGGAAGTGAAGATTATATGTGTCGTACAGTGGAGGCAACAAAATATTAATAAAACGTGGCGGCTAACAATCAGGTCCAGTAGTATGAGATTTAATATGTAGCATAAATGGAAACAAGCAATTCGGTTCGATCTACATCGCGAAAGGAAAAGTAGTAGAATAGGATGATCAATATAAGTCAGGTTAGCGATCCTAGCATGCTCTCATCGCTCAATTGAGTAGTTAAAAATCTATTTAGTCTTTTGGGATCCTGCTCGATTTTATGTGGCAGAATACAGTAGAGAGAGACAAAATATATAGAGCTTTCTATTAGGAGGCCATTAGCTCGTTTTAAAACACAACTTTCGGACGGCTTCTTTCTATATGTATGTTGCCTCAGCTTATGGTAAGCAAGTACACTTATCAAACAAATCTGCCGTGTTCATATTATTTAAGTCTACTTAAGTCCGTAGTTCGGGCTATTTCCTAAAAGATGTAGCAGTGTTATTTTCGGCTTTAATGGCCTTGACAGATAAAAACTATCACTGGAATAAAATTCCACTAAATAAAAAGTAGCAAAAGACTGCAGATCTTATGCAGAAATGAATTTATGAATAAATATAACTAGTATTGATTTAGTACTGTCATTATCACTTTAATATGGATTTTTAATTGGGTAAAAATGTAAAAAACGAGTTTCCGTAAAATCCTGCCAGCAGATTGAACAACATTGAAATCTCAATCAATTATAAATGGTCTTCACATTAATGACTTAATGGCGGAGAGTCCATTTACCGAAATTAGGTAAAGGAATAAGTAGAAACTCTACACATCGACGTTTTTTTTTTTAATACATCTAATCCGTTTTTTTGAACTACCTATAACGGTTGAATAAATTAGTAGAAAAGAATTTCTCAGGTAATTAAAAAAATAAAATAAAAAACAAAACAACAAAAATCAGAAAAAACCAAGAAAAGTAAGAAAATGAATTTCATTTACGGAAAAGCTTCTGGGCTTAAAAAGGCATGGTTCTGTGACAACCTGAATAGAGAAGGTCTTCCAGTCATTTACTTTGGACAAGTGCTCTCTCCCGGTACGGTAGTAGAGTACTATTACATAGGTAGTCCTGGAACAGAGGAGATCTGATTCGCTAGAGAAATAACTAATTAGGTCAGCAGGAGATTTGGATTTGTTTGCTTTAGTTTTTTTTTTCTTTCTTTTTTACATCACAAAAAGCACAAAAAGTGAATTCAACGAAATTAAAATTCCTACAGCAAGTTGCAATAAATTTAATGGCGCGATAATTTATTTACTGCAAAGCAAGCAGTAGGAGAACGAGAAGAGAGGCTTAAAACTGAATTATGAGGTATAAGTAGAGAGTGACAATGGTTTACAAAATTTATTGATTCCAGCCACTGAATTTATGTACTGTACTGTACTGTACATGTACAAGAAGATGCAATCGTGTAAATGAATTGGTCAAATTCATAGGCCTAAATCTGAGATTAAGTGTTTAATATTCGTCGTGTGCTGTGGTAGAATGCAGAGAATTTAGAGATTTATCTTGTGGGTATTAAGCATGTTTTCAAGATTAGATTTAGATAGTCCGTCCAGAGGCCTTGATTTGGGTGAATATAAAAGTTATTTCAATCAAAATTTTACAATACTCATGTTAACCTCTGTGGTGTTGTGATAATACTATGAAATTAATGTTGACGCAAATGCATTGAATGATTACCTAATTTATCAGTATTTGGCTGACACAGCTTGACATCCTCTGATAAGAGCACTTTGAAATTTTATTTCATATTTTTAATTACTGTCAATAAAATTAGCAAAATGACAGACTGATAATATTGTAAACCTAATTAACTTTGTTATCTCAATTTTGCGAATGTTTAATGTTTTAGAATTAATTGAAGTTTTTTTACGAAGAGGAGACATCAAAACATGGTAGGAGCTTATCAAAATTAAGTTTTTTTTATATCAAATTTTCGGAATCCAAAGTTTTAGCTGGAATTTAACCTTTCATTCGATGATATGCATTTCATATAAAAACCTCATGTAAAAAAAATAGAGGCCCAAAAAAACTACCCAGTGGCACTCCTTTTCTTGATATTAGCATCGCTGCCTAGAACTGAGCGTATGATTATGGATGCCCGGGCAATCGGGAGTTGATGGGAATGACAATGCAGATATATTGAGCAAAAAAAAAGCATCCATACCCCTCATCGGATTGGAATTATTTTGCGGTATCTCTTATAATACCGTTAAGTTTATCATACAAAACTGGATTCAGAAGCAAATTGATACAACCGCTGCATGCGTGTGTTTTACTTGTGTATTTTACCTGAAACGCACATAAAATTATCCAGTAAAATGGACCTAAAAGTCAGATTCATTTTAATATTACACGTTAGAGTTAATAAAATAAGTAAAAAACGAGTATTTAAACAAAACTGAGATGAAACCGCATGAAAAAGTAGAAAATAAACTTTTCTTCACACACAGAGGTGGACTCCGATTTTTTGATTGGGACATTTCTCTTGAATATTCTTCCTCTTCATGAATCAAATCACTTATTACCTCTTATTGATCATACTGAAATATATCGGTGATTGTCAGCGAATAAAATCTGAGTCCACCTCTGTGTGTGAAGAAAAGTTTATTTGCTACTTTTTCATGGGGCTTGGTCTCAGTTTTGTTTGAAAACTCGTTTTTTACTTATTTTATTTGTTTTTTAATAAAATGACAAATATATTTATAAAGTAGAACATACATTGTCAATGTTTTTTTCTTTAATTCTTATTATCTTACATTACGTGTAATATGTTTCACCAAATGTATGAGGAGCATGTTGGAAAACTACTGCTGAAACGAGGCGACCCTGAAGCAGAATATGAAAGGTAGCAATATTTAAGAAAAACAACCGAAAAAGTTATAATTGGCCTAAAAGATGTAAAATAAAAATTGAATAAAGTGAAAACCAAACGTTTTGTATGACATCACCAAGAGGGGGTTGCCCGATTTAGTTCAGTTTTGAAATTTTTTTTACCAGTTTTATGAAAACACCGTATACGTTATTTCAGCTCTCTACATCGACGCGTGCTCAGTCCAAATAAATATGGAAATACTAAATTTTTGTATGGCAACCCTATGAAGGATTTACCCAATTTGTTCCATTTTCGAACTTAAATCTTCATTTTTTTTTTTTTTTTTTTGTAAAAAGGCCTGGTGTAAAATTTTAGCTATCTATGTAAACGCGGTCTTGACTTATCGAATGTAAAACTCGAGACAACAAGAAATCCGAAATCGCTAAATTCATAATGACATAAACAAAAAATTGTGGCGTATAGAGAAAGAGCTTAGAACAGAATCGGGCTAAGCAACTCTGAATTACGAAATCTGAGCAAATCAAGTGCATGCATTTTTACGCTTTCGAGCATTTATCCACGCTTGACAAACTTCGTCTTAGTCATTTTTTTTTATACAACACAACACTTGATTCGGCCATTAAAATCAAGAGTGATCCTATACGTAATACTTATTTATTTATTATTAAGATTCATCAAGTACTGATTACTTCAAAAAGAATTACATTCTAAGATTAGAATTATTGAGAAAAGTAACTGTGACCAAGCTGAATCTTTAGATGAGATTTAGATAGGTGAAAGTCTATATAATTAATCTCGCCGTTCAAAAAACGAGACATTGATGTAATAGGCCCTTGCATATCATATTTTGTATAGTTATAAGGAACGTGGAAAAAATTATGATGATGAGATGAAATCGACAAATCCAAAGCCCCCAATTAATGAGGGAAATTACGCGCGCCTTGTGTTGTAAGTAGTCAAAAGTAAATTCTTCGATCTGGTCAAACCCATATACAAGAACACTTCTAGAGTAAAAAATTCTATGGAACAGCCGTGACCAACAGCTGAAACACAAAATTTGATAATTGTATATTTTCGCTCCTACCCGAATATACCCCTCTGCCCTTTGCAAGAAGGTAACACAAGCATTTCAACCCCCTTTTTGGCAATACCAAAAATATTATCGGACCAACTAAGATTGTTAGACATATTCATACCTAAGATATTAGGAGATAGATAAGTTGAGCGGGTGTTCGAGTATGTTTAAGTGATAACAGACAACATTGCGT
Organism: Dioctria linearis; assembly: GCA_963930735.1. Classification (NCBI taxonomy): domain Eukaryota; kingdom Metazoa; phylum Arthropoda; class Insecta; order Diptera; family Asilidae; genus Dioctria; species Dioctria linearis. Next base: position 206,233,267 of record OZ005744.1, on the reverse strand, counting down.
TTTGGAAGGTTTAAACAAGACCAGATTCGCTCTGATCCAATCGAGTTTTGTTGTAAGGTTATAGTTTAATGAACTGAATAAGTAGCTTCGTTTGTCAACTATAACATATCCACGGTAATCAGCTATAGAGTCATACGAGCACACGAAATTAAGGGTGTTGTCGCCTGCAAAAATATGAATATGATTGAAAGTGAAAGCCAGCTGATCATTAATAAAAAGAGTAGGAGAGAGCACAGAGCCTTGCGGTACACCCGCATTGATTATAAAACGGTCAGAAGTAATTCCGTTCAATATAACTTGAATTAACGGGCGGGAGAGAAAACTTTCAATCATTTCAATAAAGGAGGGTCTAGACTAAATGCCTGGAGTTTAGCTAAAAGACTAGAATACCAGACTCTATTTTAGATTCACCAAAGTTATGCGGACCAACGCTCGGTAAGGAATGCTAGTAAATCTCTAGAGCGGCCAACAATATTTGACTAGTCTCTAGACATTTCAACGAGTGTTTCAAAAACCTTCGAAAGAATCGAAGTAAGAACAATTGGTCTATAATTTGAGGGATCGCTTGCCCCTCCTTTTTTTTGGTAATAGCTGAATATGGGCTAGTTTCCATGACGAAGAGAAGGCTTCTGTTGAAAAGGGCAGGTGAAATAGTTTTCGACCAGTAAAGATTTTTTGTCTAATACTTTGCTCGAATTGGAACCTACCTCGCTGAATAATAGAATAATAGGTGTTACATTACTCTCTGTAGATATATCGCTGATTGGTACAGCTTATATGCCTAATCTCCAGCTTCCTTGTTTGTTATGCCTATAACACCCACACAGATCAAATGTGACCGTGGCATATTACTGGGAAATCCTGTTGGGATATATAATTTGTCCGTGGGAAATCCCGTCCGATCCCAGTTAACAACTTGGGACATCCCTGGGAGTGATGAATGTGCGGGGTTGGGATGTAGCTGGTATATCGCGGGCCCTTCCCACAGGATTTCTTGTGGTTGTACTTAGGCACAGTTAACGCATTCAATAATGTAAAATTCCCGCTGTAAGCGTACCTAGGACGTCTTACGGATTTCCTAGTTTGTTTTAGTTGTTTTAAGGCCTATAAAGTGCGAAGACTCTTGGAATCCATAAATGAAATTTTACAGGAGTTCAGCACTGACCTCTAGCTTAACTAGTCTTCCCTCAACACAAGTGATACAAGTTATAAAAGTATTCATGACATGTGAAACTGACATTTGTGCTTCATTTGGAACGTCAAAAGTTTTCAGACTTTTTCTTAGATTTCGTACGAAACCATCAGTGGTTATCTTAGATGCCGAATAACATTTCTCTGCATTGAGCAGTCATTAGGTTTCCCGTAAGTATGAAGGTCTTCGTAGGTAAAAGTCTACTAAGCTCTCTCTTCCTGCTTATCATATCATAATACCAGATTCTGTCTTTCGTCAGGCTTATCGTTCTGATCTTACTTTATGACCGTAAGCCCGGTGATTTAATTTTTTATTTTATTATTTTATGATTTCATCAGTTGATCTGCTGCCTTCCACAGCACACTGAAACCTATCGCTGCCTTTTTAATGACAACGGTGCTTTTAATACTTTTAGTCGAAGAAGTACATAAGTCCGAACCTTCTCATCATGTGTAACCAACCTCAATACCGTCACCGAAGATACATAGGTAGCAGTAATCTCCCGTTATACGAGAGCTGGTAAATATGTACAAAAAATAATAAATGAAATTTTTTTAGTAGCTCCTTTCCGCAAAATTTCATTATTTTATAACAAAACCATCTACAAACTTTTCTGAATAGGTGACATTACGAAATAGCACCTTTTGTTATCATCAACGCAATCTCTTAGATCTAGAATATTGCACCACCGTATCCTCCCCCTCCTCCGTCCTTCTCTAACACAAAAATCTCATCTTAGCAACAATAAAAAATTTATAACCAAGAATTCATTCGTAAACCAAAAAAAAAAAAAATGTGCATTAGTTTGCACCTTTTGGGATTGTAATCTCTTGAATGTCCTTGTTTTTTGTGTAGACGGAGGTTATAAAAGAGAATGCGGAACCATTTTCTATCTTTTACGTATTTTTTTTTCTCCTTCTACACATGTAAATTAGATTTCCTGCGTTGGGGGCAATTTTTTCGTCGGATGATGTTTGCATTTTATCAAAATGAAAAAGGGAACTTAAAGTGTTACCCATAGGACATAAATCAAGTCAAAGTGTCACCTAATTTAAATTATACGTTCACCAGTAGTGTTTCTTTCCAGATTCAAATTCCTGTTTTTTTTTTAAGTGTGTTTGCAGCAGCAGTAGCAGTAGTACCACCAGTAGCAACAGCATTTTACCAGAAGTAGCAGAACATTTTCAAATCCCTGTCTAGGGACCATGGACAAGAGTTGCACTCTTTCGTTCGTTCGATGCACATTCTGTTCAGAACAGGAAAAACAGGGGGGGGAGGAATGGATGAAGAGAAAGTATACCTACTTATTGCAGAATGTGCTCCACCTGTAAAACATAATATAGAAAAGCTAGAGAGAGAGAAAATCCTGGAAACCCTCTGATGGTCTCCAAGTGAGTCATACATATAATAAAGTTGGGCACTTTCACATGTACATACCTGGAGCTGCAGCTATCAGCAAACAGAGAATTGCGAATCGTAAATAAACGACCCTTGTGTGCCACATATTACGTTGATTTTCACGATTTTCTTTTAGCACAAACACATCGGTAGAAACTTTTTGAAAATTTTTCGCAAACACTTCACACACATATACACACACACACACACCTGTTTTAATGCTGCCGTACTATAAATGTTACTGTAGTGTTGATAAAGTGCACTTTTCTTTCGTGGACGAGCAGTACCAGAGTGCAGTGGGGGTGCATAAATAAACCTCCCACACTAGGAAAAAAATAAATAAATAAATAAAACAACGCACTCGCACACAATCACATAAGAGATGGAACTGTACAGGAGAAAAATAAAAATTACGTATATCCAGGACTAGTCTCTGAGGAATTCACTACTCCTAGTTTTTTTTCCAAAGGTGGCGGCGGCGTCTATATCAAACCTTTTATTTATTTTTTATATAGTTTTTGTTGTTGTTTTTTTTTGTTTTTTTTTTTTTGAACTTTTTGAAACACACTCCAACCAGGTGTGAAAGTAATTTACCTCGTACAAAAGCACCGGCATATACACTTTTCCGTCTCTAAGCGAAAAATTGCATGAGGTAGCACTTGAAAAACTCTCACAGACACCACACTTCTAACGAATGGGCAAAAGAGCTGAGTTTTTTCCTTCTTTTTTTTTTACGAGTGCATCCAACTATGTTTTTACCTTGCACTTTTGCATACGGTTCCGTACGTAAGTAGAAACAAAAATTCACGCACGTTAACTCTCCACTCTACGCCTCACAAGTGTGTACTAAATTTGTACACAGAGAAATGCTGTCCACACTATTGATAATGAAAGCGTCGAGTATAAATTCGATTTAAAGGATTTTTTTTCATCCGTTTACCTTCCGTAATCCTTTCTGTTGTATACGTAATTGTTTCCGGATGTATATATAAGAAGCGTCGGCCTGGTGCAGTTTTCTATTATTTTACGAGATTTTACTGGAAGTTCGTCAGAACGATGCAAATATCCTTTGAGATAGTATTATGCAGTTGTGTTTGAAGCATATGTGTAGCACATTGGTTTATTTTTGGTTTTGTTGTCGTCTTAGTTCGTTATCCAGATTATCCCTTAAAATCCATCATCAGATTTTGAGTGTGACTGATATGAGCTGAAATATAAAGAGAAAGAGAAAGCGTTTATTATTTATGGTTAATACATATATTAAGTTTCTATAGAGACTAATCTACTTAGCAATGGGATATAAGGTAGGGCAATGAAGAATTTTTAAATTAAGTAATTAAAAAAAAAACACGGCACACCCACATATATATCTCCAGCTGAGAATTAATTCCCAAACATAGATGGCGTTTATTTGAAAAATTTAAGTAAAATAACAAACTCTCAAAACAAAACAAAAACGCAACGGTCTACAATTATAGCGACCATAAAACAGAGCCAGAAATTTATCAAACTTCCATTCCTTCAACCAAAAAGATTACATCGGCATTACACTTGGTCCATATAACTTTGCTCAGCCAGATAACCACTCCCCAGAATCTCTCCTACCCTATCCTCAATAAACCCTTTAAGTAAATACTACAGCTATAACTAAATAGACTGAAATCAAAATCCCTTCTGACCTTAAGCTGTCACTTTACTACAAAACGCCCATCACTGGACATTCCTTCACATCTGTGTGGAATCTATATCTATCGACATCAAATTGAAGTTCTGAAGAACCAAAAAAAGCTAATCGGCTAGAGAGAAGAAAGTAAGTAAACAGCAGAATTGGAGAATTTCTAACGCAGTTCTAGCATCATCCTTGCAGGATAATGGCAGCTTTGACAATACAAAGACAGCAAAAACAGCAGTAACAACAGCAACAACAACAATAACAACAACAACAAAATTGAAAAATCTAAACAGGATAAAGACTTGGCTACGATTATGTAGTCAAAAGCATTTACAGGGAAGGAATTCCTCCACTTGGAAGGAACATAGTGATTCCGACTTTGTACTGACAACATAGAAAACATGACAACGAAGATCCTCTCTCTTTGACAACATACGATGAAGGGGTGGGGTTGGGGGACATTACAGCACAAATATGGGGTAGAAATTTATTTTTCGTAGAAACTTAAGCGAACTATGGAGAAAGGGGTTGACAGAGGAAAAATAATGACAACCCCCACAATATGTTTACAAATAAATTCCCAACTAATCGATAGTTCAGCCCTATTGAAAGTGCGGTGGGCTCTCAATGGGTTGAATGTTCATCTGTACTATAGATCGACAACGAAACTGATTGCACGAGAAGAGCATATGAGCAGAGGATGAGCACGAACACACATTCGTATCACATAACAGAAGATTTCTTGAGAAGGAATTTGTTGTTGCACTTATTCCTAGACCACAGTATTGGGACGCTATAGAAACTTCTATACAAAACAGGTTACTAGGTGCTGGAAAATGGCTTCTTGTAATAAAATAACCCTCACCCCGCACCCACCATCCTAAAAGTGGAGCTCTTAAGACAATTTAAGTACGGGGGGGTAATTAATCAACCGCCGTAAGCTATCACATTAACTATACCTGCATTTTGCAGCAAAGTTATTTTGACTTCATATAACTTGACAGGATGGGAACTAACATCTGAGGTACCTAACTCCTCTTCTGATAATGCACATCGAAATAAACTTGGTAAACTTTCTCATGACGGATTTCTCTGTAATATAGATAGATGTACAGCCGCACCATACCACAACTCCTTTGGTAATAATTTATACAAGAAACCCGTTAACCCACGTCCGACAACTTGGCATAAACATACCACTATGATGGAGGGTGCTGCTATATAATAAAAGTTTTGCCGCACCCTCACCCCAAATATAATGCCGCTTGTACCTTGTGGAAAACCAAAGTCTCGATCATCTTTGAGAAACATTTTTTGCAATAAAGCTTGCTACAAAGATCCATTTACCGGCCATAAATCTATCAAAATGGAAATTAATTTTCAGAGGTTTCTTGACCCGAAAGTCCTAGGGTCGTACCTACCTACCTACATAAAATTTCTTCTTTTACGTATAGCCGTAGTTAGGGAAGCATCCATAAAAAAGACAAGAAAAATCAATCGTTCCATAGAGCAGTACGAAACAACACAGCAACAACAACTACAAAAAAGCAACAAAAATGCCCATTAGAAGCGTCTAAAACTTTGAGTGATGTCATAAAACAAATGCTGCTTTGAATGAATAAAAAACTGGGAACATGCAAAGAGATATATTCTCGATGCCTCAATCTCAACCTCCTTTATCAATCCAACAGATGCCCCCCTCCCCCACAATTTTTGACTTCAAACTCCTTTAAAACTGGCGCGTTTCAATCGAATTTTTATAACTCCAAAGGATGCACACACACCTCCTATATACGCCCATTTTACGGTGTGTCGTAAAATTAAAGGCTAATCGAGAAAAAAAGGGGTGACGTGCTGACATTTAGATTTCTGAGTGCTCCCTCGTGTTCCTGTTGGACTTTCATAAATTATTTCAAGGATTTCAGGACTGCAAGCTTTTGTTGAGGCGAAAAGGTCTTAGAGGTCACCATGAAATTGATAAAAGGCTTCGTGCCCGAAATTGAAATTTTTTTAACGTATCTCACTTGGGTGCATTGGGATTTGAAGGTGAACTATCATTGCCGGAGATTTGGATTTGAATTATATGCCTAAAGTGTATGCTTGTGATAGTTTAAGAGTTGTTCTATTCATAAATCAGCGAATGAATCTTAAAAAAAAATTTTTAACACCATGAACCTTCCGTTAATGGCATTCAGGACACTATGGCTTAGATTAGGAAAATCTTGGTTGGTGCGATAGTGATCAGCTTATGTCAAAAGTATAGCAGAAGATCAAATATTACTCCAGCCGGAATTTGCAAGTGCTTTCAATATATCTGGGTAGACGCGAAAATCATTCGGGTAGAATCTGAAGTAAAGAATCTGAACCTAATGAAGTCTTATATACTATTCCCGGGTGATCTCTAGAGACTTAAAAACGTCTAGTACTTTTCAGTGTCATATGCTCCTCTAGACTCGTACAGGTGTAATAGGAATCTGCTCCAGATGGAGCAATCTTCCTTGAGCATCTCATGACAAGTTTTAGTTCTGATTTCTTTGAATTTTGCCTTTCCATGAGCATAGGTTGGCCCTATTTACCGTTATGTCGTCAGATTTTTATATTACTTATTTTCTAATCTCCAGAAATATTTAAATTATCAAGTCTATAGTAGAAGAATTATGTGCCCTTGCTTACAAGTAAATGCCAAATTTTTTGTCCTGAATACTCTCATGCCTTGGACCCACAAAAGTAAGAATTATTTTTCTTTAGGCCACTTGCTTCAGAGCTCCCTCATATTGCCACACAAACTTTAACTCAACTGTGTAGAAGGGCTGTTGTGGCGATACGGCAACACCTTTAGTCACGGGCATACGCCCACTTGATGTGGAACGCTGTATCGACCTTAGTAGGCAGGCGAATTCTATAGCAAGAATCTTACTTTGTTCGGCGTAAAAATATTGTAATTAAATTTCGCAAGTAGACATTTTTAGTTGATAAGTCAAATAATGTTAGCTCATAAAAGTTAGTCTAATTTAGAATTCCAAGTTGAGCAGACCAGCTCTTCTGACTAATCACCAGATTACACCTTTGTAAATTTTGCATAAACTATGCAATAAAGGATCTTTAAAGAATCCCGAATTATTGCTTTTCATTGGGCCTAAGGCCTAGCTTTAGGAATAGCTACCATAAAACCAATCTAGTCGCCAAGGACTTGTTGGGCCGAGGTCTCATCTCCACGGACTTACAAAAAGGACGTCTCATCTTCCAGTACTGTCTGAGAGTGTGTCCCTTCTCAAGGAGTGACCTACAGCAGACCACAGTGGGAGCCCACCACGGATTGGCGCTCCACTGCCGGCAGACTCTCTCTCCCTCTCTATCCACAATACAGGTCCTAGGTACCTTTGGACAGCGAAGGTAGAGACCAGGCAGAAGACGAATCCTGTAGGACTGCCCTCTTATACCGAGTCCCCAGTTACCGAGAACTGGTGGACCTTGAAACAACAACAAGTGGACTCGAAGATACGTGACCATCTTAGTATCCAAGAGGCCTATAGCTTTTACTAGTACTCCGTTCTTTTTGTCTATTATCAATTTCAAATATATGCCTCCTCCGCCATTTGAGGCCCATATAATCATAAGCATTGGCGATCCATAATTAAAATTACTTCAGTATGACATTTGCACCCATCTGGGATTATATCACTCAATTTGGTCATAGAATCGTATAAAATAATTCGTTGAAAATTTTAAAATTGCCAACAAAACCTGGCGAAGCGCTCAAAAGATTGTCTGCCTCCAAAATAGATGATCATATTGCACCAGTTCTTAAAATACCTGCGACAGAGCTTGTGTTATTTTAGATTTAACTCCTGATATCTTACCAAACACATAACGGCCGGTCCAAAATGTTCTTATCGCCTTTATAAAATTCTAGTAAGATATGAGCATCATTTCCTGATGCTTTATCGCACATGAGTAGTAAATACGAACTGTTTCAAACTGAAAATTGTCTAGTGAACAAAGTACGACAAAATGATTTACTTAAGTTGACGCTTATAGATTTTTTCTGAAACACCAAGTTGGATCAAATTTAAAGCATCTAGAATAGGACCAGGATTTATGTATTTAGGTCTTCTTTACACCCTCCATCTGAATAGATACGCACCTTAAATTTTGAACACGGAGTTTGTCAGTTTTATCAGAATATAATTGACCGCTCATGCTTCCCATCCCACCTTATATACATACCCGAAAAAAATGGTCAAAACAGTCTTTGAACTGTCTTCCAGAATCCCCTTGTTCTTCTCCTCCTTTATATTGAATCTATCTATTTTACCGTAATGTATTCAAATTCAAAGAATTTCATTTCGGCTAATCTCTTTATTGTGTCCTAAAAGATGTTGTCAATGGCAACTTTTATGTCTATGAATAAACGAATAGCGATTTCCATGACCGAAAAAACATTTTTAGTTACCTTGGCAAATCTATGAATCACGGTCTCTGTAGATTTCCACAGATTTGTAGGCATATCGATGTTCGTAGAATGGGATTCCGAATCTAAGATATTCTTATTAAATATTTTTTCGAAGGATATCAGGAAAGTAGAGGAATAGAACTTATTTTTATCTTCTACCAGAATTTGTGGTAGATATACCCCAGATACTACAGATATTCCACGAAATAATGATTCACAACTCCCAGATCAGGCCAATTGATTAGCACCACAAAAATTTATTAATCCAAGATCCAACTATTAGTCTAAACCCACAAACATAGGGATTCAAGCACACTCTATAGATACGCGCATAATGTCTTATGATGTGTTGAGAACTATCTTACGATTGAGATTTTTGAAGATATTTTACCAGCAGACAAGTTTGTCTGCTCTCGCGTGGGCTCAGTTTGCCAACGATAACTGAATATGGCGTAAAATAACTGTATTCAATTTGTTTAAAGCCTAAGAAAAATTCATCAGATCTCTTCCCGTAGGAATTATTTATTTTCCTCACACAAAATTATTTACACCAAAAACTTCCCGACTAATATCTCTCTTCTACTATAAGCAAATTTAAAAATGTTGTTTTACTACTCTTTTTTGTACTGATAGTATCGCCATCTATGAATTAAATGCAAAACTTTCTAGCATGACTGTACTTTTTTTAGGTCATATTCTAATACCCTAAAGTATTTCTGACTTTCTAACCGTATTCCATGACCCGAAGAAACGATATTTTATTGGGAAGCGTTTCTATACACTCACACATATATTGAAATTGAACCCAATCGACTTTACTGGTAGACAGTTAGACTCGGACCTGCCTCCTTCTAGTAGTACCTATTAACCGAAACATAAATCCTGGCAACATTCCAGTCACATATGTGGCATTGAAATCTTATATTCCATTTACACAACTGTGTTCGTAGAATGTTTTCATTGTGCACTGGGTTTACTAAAAAAAATATTCACATTTTGCCAACCCACTTGTCGATTATACCCCCCCCCCCCTCCTCCTAGGGAATCTGGCTTGAATTTTGTATCCCTCAGAATAGGGATGCTTGGAATGAGTAGGAATTTCGTTTTCGCATTTTGATTCCCATTTAACTTGTTTTTTTCTTTTTTAACCACTTTTCATTGTTCAAAATAAAACTGTAGTGCTGCAAGAGTGGTGTTCATGATAGGCGAATAGCGATGGTGGAAACCCATATAAATATCTCCTATCTATACTATAGGCAGGGCACAAATGTAGTAAGTAGGGACCTATATATCCCAAATGCTGGAGCACTACTAGATGGAGAAAAATCGTGGACAGTTTTGATGGGAAAACGTGTTTTTTGTTTGCTACTTTGATTCTGAATTTCCAGTTGAACAAAATATGAAGCTTTTGGGTGAATCATATCGTTCCCTTTACAAAAATGAGGAAAAAAAACAACGGGAAAATCATCCGGACATGATAGAAATATCTTTTCCTGATTTTACTTGGTTGTTTTTTTTTTTTTGAAGTTTTACTCTTTCAACTTACAGAGGAGGTAGGTAAGCAAAAATTGCTCATAAGGTTGGTTCTGAAGTATTTTAATTAACGGAAATAAAGCCTTGATTTTTCAGGATTTTGGTTATCATTAGTGGCTGAAAAGATATTTGGATTGCTCATACATATGTCTGTCTGTCTGTCTGTATATATGGTATGATTAAAAATTAATTAAATAATTAATTAGGAAGGTCTTTCGTGGTTGGAAAATGGATACTTAATACGCCCTCCGGATAGGGTGCGCAATATAACTACCCTGAAAATATTTTTGACTAGAATAGGAATGAATTTTGAACTGGAGTTGGTTTGATAGTTTTCTCATGAGAAGTCTAGTATAGAAATACTAGAATATATATTGCATCTCCAAAGTTTGAAAATATTTTTACAATATTATCTCAAGAACTAAATGACATATATGAGAGCTGTATACACTGACATGTATCATGTGAGCTGACTACGTTCATAGAAGTTCACTGCAGAAAACGGGCTCACTTCTGTGTAGCAGTCTCTTTCGGTCCAAGCACCAAATAATAACTGAGAGAGAACACTGTAAACAGAAAAATAAATAAGTGGTTTCGTCCAAATAAATGTTTTTTGAATTAAGGTTATTATCGATAAAAAGGGTTTAGCTAAAGACAATATATTCATTAGATACACAGCAAGAATTCGAAAGGTTTTATTAAAATTACTGTTCAAGCTGTGTGGTCACTTTTTTAACTTCCCGCCAATGATTTTTTTAATGTTGGCACCAATGTAAGCACGCTTTTTGGACACACAAAACTGTGCCACAATAACATAGCATATTAAGCAGTCCATATGTCAGTGGCTGTATACCGTCGCTACCTTTCAAATGAAACTATAGTTCATTTCAATCTGTATGGTACCTTTCAAGATATAACCTTTTTTTGAAAATATCCGCGTTAGCTCTTTTTTTAATTTTTTTTTTTCAAAAATCTGTTTTGATTTTTTTTTTTTTTAAATTCATTTGTATAAAAATTTCTCTCTAACAAAATATTTTCCTCAAGGTCTTTGCTCCCTACTTTTACTATCCTTCTTTTCTTATCCCTCCTCTTTTTAGCCATACCTTTTAGTATTGCCAACTACTCCCAATATTTTGGGTGGGAGTTCACAACAAAATGTTGTGAATTATTTACATTTCTGTGTACGAAAACGTGATTCGCTAAATTTATATATCCCTTCCAGAAATCCATAAGAATTTCATTTATGGGTTGTATATATGTTTTTTGATCAGCTCGAAAAGTATTTGTGCGGGCGAGACCACGTTTCAGAAGTATTTTATCTTCTTATTTCTTAGTTAATTTTTTTTTAAGTAATTAAAAGCAAAAAATCGTTAATTTATTGCAAATTGCGCTACCTACTCTTATCATTTCGGACCCTTGTAGAACGGGTAATTTGTCTTCTGAACATATATTTTTCGTTGTTTAAGGCTAGATACAAAAATTAAGAAACAAACAAAATAAGTAAAAAACGAGTTTTCAAACAAAACTGAGGCCAAGCCGCATGAAAAAGTAGAAAATAAAGTTTTCTTCACACACAGAGGTGGACTCAGATTTTTTGATTGGGACATTTCTTTTGAATGTTCTTTCTCTTCATGAATCAAATCACTTATTACTTCTGATTGATCATACTGAAATATATCGGTGATTGTCAGCGAATAAAATCTGAGTCCACCTCTGTGTGTGAAGAAAAGTTTATTTTCTACTTTTTCATGCGGCTTGGCCTCAGTTTTGTTTGAAAACTCGTTTTTTACTTATTTTATTTTCTGCCTTTTTCACGTTAACTAAATTGTTATTACGTGCTGCATGGAGATATTTTAAAACAATTTTATGACGGCTGAAAAGACACTGATTTACCAGTTTTACAAAAAAATTATTCGAGTAAAAATTACTTTTATTTACAGAACTTTTGCGTCAAAATATCGCTAAAGAACAAAAGCTTATAATTGAAAATTTTTCTTGCTAAATACACCAACGAAAGTTAAATTTTAGTTGTTGCCTGAGTTTTCTGTACGGCTGCGACGCACTTCGCCATGGTTAGTGATGCTCTCGAGATGATATGTTGGGACGATGCAGATTGTGTACCGCGCTTTTTCGCTGTATTCCAATTTGACCCATATAACATGAATTTTCCCGATTTTCCTATTACTATGAAATATTTTTAAAAATTTACATGAATTTTCCTCGACTTTTCATGCAAGTTTTCATGATTGTTGAAGAGAAAGTATTGATACCAGTAGGACGGAAAAATGATTCCGCATAGCTTATAAAACTTTTTTGTCGGAAAATTTTCCGAAAAAGTCGAAAACTTCCGGAAATTTTCGGAAAATTTTCCAAAAAAATTGGAAAATTCTGCATTTTTCCTGAAACAGATTTATCACTAATTATATGGATGAAAATCTTTCCGATGATTTTCCCGCTTTTCCGGGTTTTCCACGGAGTTTTCCACAAAGGCAACTTTATGCAACTCATTTCGCTCTACAACTTTGTCTGGGGTTGCAAAACGCTCAAACGCTTCCTTGGTCTGAAAAACTCCGGAAAAGCGTGTTACATGAATTTTCCTCGATTTTTTCTGAAAGTTTTCACCATTGACGAAGATAAAGTAATGAGTTGATACGGAACTTGCTCCTGCATAAATTAGAAAACCTTTTGCCGGAAAATTTTCCGGAAAAGTCGGAAAATTCAGGAAAAATCGGAAAACTCTACATTTTTCCGGAAACGTATTTATCACTAATGAAATTTGTACCAAATTTTCAAATGATTTTTCCCGATTTTCCGGGTTTTCCATGGAAATTTCAAATTCAAGTTCAAATTTTGATAGATGCAATTGTCACGCGACATGAACTTATGTGGCCAATTTCAGCTCGCTGTGATGACGATAAGTGGGTCTGCGAGACTGTCGAAAATAGTAAAAAAGAAATATATAAATAAATAGACAGACAAATTCGTGTACGAGTTAAAGGGAATGGCGTCAAATGATAATTTTCTTCTCTGTCAGTTCTCTCTCTCTCTTTCTATCTCTCTCTATCTCACTCTACCTCTATCTTATCTCTCACTATCTCTCTCTCTCTCTCTCTCTCGCCCTCTCTCTCTCTTTCTCTTACTTTCTTTCACACTATCTGAGTATTTTTCTTATAACTTGAGTATGGGGAATCGGTGATTCTGAGTTAATTTTCACAGTTAGCAGATCTTTTAAATATTATATAAATACGTTTACGGATATTCCCGATATTCGAAAATCAAGTTCGAAATTATTACGAAATTCCTACTTTCATGAAGTTTTAAATAAAAAAAAAATGTGATGCCATTCTAGTATTTAGAAGATTTGTGGATTATTCCAATATAAAGGCCTAAAACAATCCTTTTTCAGGCACATTATCTAATCAAGTTGTTTTCTTTGTTTTTTAGATAGAGCTAGAAGAGCTATAGGAATCGCATCGGTCGATTGTAGGGGTATAAAACAAAGGACTAATATAATTGGAATTCAGGGACAATGTTCACACTTGATTATTATATACTCGACGCTAGAAGAACTAGCATGATCAGCCAGATGTACAAATAAATTAAGTTTTTAGAGGTTATGTTGAGATTGCCAAGTGATCAGCTATTAAAATATTTTACACAAGAAACAAAGAAGGTCGACGAAAGTATTTGAGCCTTGATTTCTTTCCATATTAAAACCATGGAAACCATCCAACCCAAAGGAAATTTAGAAAAAGTGATATATGAGTCATAACAGTGTGTGTATGTTAGAGAGAGAGAGAGAGAGAAATATGGAGAGAAAGAAAGAGATAGAAAGAGAGAGATAGAAAGAGAGAGAGATAAGTAAGACAGATGTAAGCTTTATTAAACGATAAGAGGTTTTTCGGGGCGGAGGGCATAATATGATTTCTTATCGAAGCTCTTATGTAAGGCCTAATTCAATACTTTCAACACCTCGCAAGAACGACAATGAAGAAAAGAAAGAATAGAATAGAATACTCGTGCATTTGGACCTTACTACCAGATTTACCAATATTTTACTTAGCACCAGTTTACTTCGAATACAAAATAATAAAAGAAGAGAACAATAAAGTCTAAACTAAATTAAATGTTATAAATAGAACAACAACATAAAATTGGGAAACAGCAAATGATATTATGTGACAAAAATCAAAAAAAAATAAGAAAAAGAAAAAAAAATAATAGCAAATTAAATGAGCCAACTACGGAAGAAATAAGATAATGAAAAGTACACAAAATTGTATAAAAAACAAAAGATATTACCTGCGTGTGGGGGTCATTATAAGAAGGAAACAAAAAATAAAGCCATTTATGTCAAAAAATTTTTGATAAGACGCCTGAAAGTACCGATCGAGTTAGCCTTCGGGATGTTGTGTGGTAATAAATCCAGATTTGAGTAATTTAAACAATGAAAGATCTATCGAATACAGAGTTCTGAAAACGTGGAATTAACATTTTGTAACCTCTGGTAGAATTCAAGGGTTGAAATATAGTCCTCAGGTAAATGGGCTGAGATTTGTGTAGTCAGTTGAACAGGCAAAATAATGCTGTATACACTTTAGATATACATCAATAGAGCAACCTAGCAAAGTTGAGGTGAGACACATGATAGAACCTTCTCAACCCAAAAACAAATCCTTTACAATCATAAAATGCAACATGTAATTTTCTGGAACAGTGTGAATCTGGCGTTGGGAAAAACAACTGAACCATGTGTGAAATGCTGTAATATTAGGAACTTAACCAGATGACAGTGTACATTGGGGGAAAGCATTCTAGCAGATGGGGGAGGCTGGCGAGATCGCAACATTTCTTGTTAGAGGTGACCCTAAAGTTACGGACTTGATCTACATAGAGAATTGAAAAACCATTCAAAAGAATAGAAGGAAGTGATGCAGAGTCGAAACTACAAAAAGAAAAAGCGACTTACTTGGATTTAGGTTACGTTTTTTTGTCAGTCGACCAGGTGTATATGTTATGCAAATCGCAGTTCCTCTGAGCCACACATTCTGCGATAAGACCTAGAAAACGATTGAAATAGACCTGAACGTTGCCACCTAATATATGGATATTGCCATCTTGTATAACTTCAGGCATATCATTAATATATAGGCTGAAGATTAGAGGACCAAGAATGGAACTTTGTGGTACTCCACAAGACAGAGGCAGAACATTGAAGTAATTTTTGTCCTCAAGAGTAACCTATTGCGACCGTTAAGAATTCCTTGATTAAATAAACGGCTCGACACAAAAAATTGAAATTATTAAACAATTTTTTAGCATGTTTACATAGCAGAATCTGTCGAAAGCTATGAAGAAGTCTAAAAATGCCATAACATAAATCTGTCTTTTATCAAGTGCAGCGAAAATGTCTGTGGTGATTTTAACGAGAGCAATTTCGCAACTATTCTTTGGCCGGAACACAGATTGACAGCTACTTATGAGGTTGCTTGGCAGTGTGTATTGTTGAACCTTCCAATATATTAGTTTCTCCAGAGCCTTCATGAGAAAATAAAGCAAGCTGATGGGTCTGTAATCAGCAGGAGTTGTAGCCGCACCCCACTTAGGAATATGGAGTACGTGTGCTGTTTTCCATATCCTTGGGAACACCGATTTCATAATGCAGGTATTTAAAATATATAAAATGGGGCACATATTAGCCGCGAAATTAGCTTCACAAAACGGGGTGACATATTGTCAGGGCCGATAGCATTTGATTTAATAGCGAAAATCGCATTCAATCATTAGACCTATCCAGAGAGTGCAAGCTTGCCAAGAACAACTGATCATTGTCTTTAGATTGATGATCTACTATATGAATAGAAGTTTAACAAATTAGTTATTGCGACAATTGAGGTACACAAAAAAAATGCCGTAGCCTGCCATAATCGGTAAGATGTGAAAATTTGAAATTCTTTCGAAAATTGTATTTTCTGATAATAAATACCTTTTGGCCTTTCGACTTTCGCAATACTTCCCATAGAAAAATGTAGTTTAAGCTGTCGTAAGAGCTCCAGTCATGGTGAAATTATTTTTCTATTGAAGATAGAGGCCAAATCATTTCTTGCGGTAAAAAAATATATCTCCTATATCTCCACTTCGTCGGAAGCTGAGATTGAGTTTGACTTTGGAATATTCGCGATGGGAGTAATCGAACATAGAAAAGGCGGTATACAAGTGCAACGGAATACGTCAGAAAGAGGAAGACATGATCAGAGAAAATAGTGAGTAGATCTTCTTATGAAAAGAACAGACGTGGGTATATAAAAAAAAAACAGGTCAGGGAGGACTGTTGTCAGAATCTTTAAAAACACAATTAATCTGCAGCTAGCCAACAAATATGAAAGTTACAGCTATACATATACCTTATGATGATCTATTACAGGATGCAAAAAATATAATTTATCGAAAAGGAAAGGATTTTATCAGTTAAGCGATAAGATTTATTTTAAGAAAATTTTTCAACACATTCTAGCATTCTTAACTATAAACAAAATTGCACAAACTATTTTTGATCCATATGAAAATAGATTAAAAAAAAAGGCACCGCTATTTTTCACGATTCAATTTCCATAAAATTTTCGATATTAAAGCGACAAAAAAACGATAAATTTCCAATAAAACTTTTGGTATGCAAACTCATCACTTTCTTATTGCATATACGATTATGCTCAACTTGAAAACCTTTTCATACAATGAGCTTGCTTGGAAAATCTGTTAATAATTAACTTTATATATTTATTTTTAAGTATACTCTCATTCCCCAATATCTCCATGGTGCGAATTTATAAATGTACACAAAATTATAAATTACCGAAAGTGTAAATCGCCATGTAGCTGTCAAATGTTAGAAATGTCACACTTTCTACAAGATCGTATTACAGCGTTAAGATGCCCCTCTCCTCTTCTCCTCACGAGGTATTTTAATTGTTTTATTTCTAACTTTTATACTATTTATTTTTACTTTTTTAATTTTTTCTCCTTTTCTCGTAGGTTAGGTTAGGTTAGGTAAGAGGGGTGGCGCTAGACGAGTAGCCTGCACCACTTCCTGTCATATACAAGTCAAAATTGTCTCGCAATATGGTAGGTGTCCCTGCTGCTCCACCGGAAGCTTGCCTTTTGATAGGCCCCCCTGATAAATTCCTCTTTTAAAGCTCCGATTGGGATCCTAACATAAGCTACTGCTGCGGAGTTATCCATTTCAGAGCCCTTTTTGGCCAACTCATCAGCCATCTCGTTACTTCAGATATCCTTATGGCCAGGTAGCCGGCATAGGGTCGCCTTGTGCCTTATAATCAATTCCTCAAGGCTAGGCTAGGCTTGCATAACTGCACCAACTTTTATTTTACCAGTACAGCATCCAGCACCTTGAGGACTGACTGGCTATCGGTATATATGCAGATGTGCCGTGAGAGCTCTCTGCACATGGATACCAATATTAGTGCCTAATAGATCGCTGCGAGCTCTGCCTGAAAAACATTGCGTTTGTCAGGCAGTCTATAAGACTCGTTCCACTGGAGATCTCTAGAGTACACTCCAGCCAATGTGCCGCACTCGTCTTGGAACCATCCATAAAAATAAAAATATCGGATGTTACGACCATCTCCTTCCCATCCCATTCACTCCTGGTGGGCATCATTGTATTGAAACCCGCACCAAAAGTCAAGATGGTTACTTGGTAATCTGTTTCTTCCCTTCAATCACTACAATCTATCTTCTGGAGTATATTGGAGTGCCCAAAATACATCTCTATCCACCAACCCCCACCCACAGCCTATGATAGCACTAATTGCCGCTACACCTCTGCAATAGAGGCCCAGCGGTAATAAATCAAGCATGACTTCCTGTGCCGCCGTTGGCATGGTGCGCAGACCTCCGGATTTATGACATCACATCCAGGCTACATTTCCTCGTCAGTGTCGTTCACCAGACCGTTGAGCCATAGTAGAGGTTGGGTGCTCGTAGATTAAGTTTCTTCCATTATTCTCGTAATTGAATTCTTTCATCAATCAATGGCTCTTAAAAAAAAAAAATCAAGAAGCAATTTTTGCATATATACATATCTTCAACAGCTGTATAGATGTTTCTCTGAAATTGATTCTTTTTCTGTTGCACAATATCACAGCAAACAATGTGAGAGTAAAAACAAAATTCCATTTGTGCTCATCTATCTAAATCGAACTAATTTCCGTTGCCTGTCAACAAATTCGTTTAACTTCCTCTGCGGCGCGTTACATTTTCATCTTCTACAGTACACACTGATAACCAACACACTAAAAATCTTTCTATTCAACTTCTATACACTTATCTGGAATTAAATAAAAACGGTTCTTCTCTCTTAACTGAATTTCAAAAGGCCTACATAAATATAAAATAAAATCCAAACAGAAAACTTTTTCCCAAGAATGCCACTCCCATTCCCAGCTCAGGTACTCTAGAGAGAGAGATACTCTAGTCTAGATTGTGTTATATCTCCTCCGCACTTGAAACCTTTTTGTTCGCTGTCGAAACTTTTGTTATCATCAATCCCGAAAATATTCTCATACTCATCCTGATCTTCCGCCTTCTTCCTATTAAATTTTCTTGGGCTTTCCCCGACGCGACGAGTTTATTCGACGTTCCATTTCTCTTCTCACAGTCTTATCATTTCAAAACAACTCTCAACAATAGCCGGGAGCGATTTAATCTTCACAAGGAATACTGAAGCTGAACCCAAACTCCATATAAAAGACACTTCCGTTTCAGCTTCGCCTTCAGTTGCTGTTGTAGGGAATATAGGAGTTCGCTGCTGTATTAAGTATATACGATCCACACATTTGGAATACTCTTTTAAAGTACAATTTCGCTTGAAACTTTGACACCGACTTCGTATATAAAACTTTTATAAACCATTGCCCATTCCAAAGGGTGCTCTATTTCATAAATACAATTTTCTACGCTGTCTTATACTATTAAATGGGTTCGTGAGGGGGGGGGGGTATTGGGTAATAGAGCGGGGGTACCATGTATATGAGCCATGTTATCCGTTCGTCGCTGCTGCCGCCGGCTGCATTGTGTGCTACACAACTACTATATATGAACTTAGTTCCGGATATATCTTGCTTTCTTATATTATAAGGCAAGTGGTTAGCTGTCAGAACTTGAACCTCTTGAGACCGTGTCACGAATGCAATTATGTCCAGATCCTTCTTTGGGAAATAACAATTTTTGTTGACACTTGAAAGGATTAATTTTCATTGTTGGCAAACGTCCAAGTTTTCTCCAAAAGAATAGAGTAGCCCACATTTACCCAAAGGAGCACCATCAAAACAATGCCTTATCGATATATCGTATACAACATGAGACTACCCTCTTGGGGGATGGGACAGAACTGGAAAGGAGTACAAACATTTTTCACTTGATCGCTCCGATAAGGAGAACACATTGGTGCTGCACACAAAATATCTCTTCTCGTATCCAGGTGGACACAAAAGAATTCCTCCCCCAAAGTTAGGGAGGACTAAAAAAAAAAACACACAGCAGAAATCCATTTCAAAGTGTGTTTTGTACTGAGTCTCTAAACCAACCTCCAGGCCTAAACCTGACCCTCTTTCTATACTCTTTTCAAATCATCCCCTTTACCATCCGCCAGATATCTGGAACAATGCGCTGTATTTGTTCTTGGTACGAGGTCAAATGATTGCGAGCCGAGTTTATTGTATATGGACCATGTCCATATCGGTGGTCACTCAATCAATCCATTCATCCTGGGTCTGCTATTGTCTTAGGAGAGAGAGTTATTCACCAATGATTGAAGGGTAGACATTTGTCACGATTTGATGATTGGTGCGGGAGTACTTTATTAGCTCTGATCGATGTTGAACAACAACCGAGGGTTAATGAGGGTAATTTGTGGGTGTGACGACCTTTTCCCATTCCGTTCCCTCGCACCCTTTAGGAATATATTGTACATCAATTCCCACATGTTCGTCGCCCCGGATTGGTAATGTGGTCTGAGTATCGAACGCACAAAAAACACAAAAACCACTTTTACCATTGTTAGCTGCGGTCGAGGGGGTGGAACCTGGGTAGAACTCAAAAGCCACAATGAATACAGCTGGATACGAGTTATCGGCTAGTATTAGCCGCCACAAAACTTTGCACTATTCAATGGTCGATGGGTGAAAACCGCACATATAGAGCCGTACTCACACACACAAACACATAACCGCGAAAACCTTAGCAACCCCCACATTTGCTAACGCTAACTGGAATGCTGATAAAAATTAATGCCACCGCCTTTATGAATATTCTGTTGCTATCGCAGAGGGAGATCTGATATCTGATTATGGCCGCTTCGAGGACAATTATATTGGCAGTGATTGTCCCGGAATTTCGATTTTGTTTAGTTTATGATAGATGGAAAATCATCGTGATGGTGTTGGCTTTATTGGTTTCTAAGGTTCGGGGATAGATAGAAGGTTTTCATTTGGCCGATTTTCCATGTAGGAGCATTTTCTAAATTGGAGTCCTTTTCCAAAGATTCTAGTGATTCTCTTCTATGCCGCCCCGCCCGGATATACAAAAGGAGTATAAAGATAGGAGAGTTGGCAAACAATTTCCAAATTAAGATAAACTTTAAATGCGTGATTTAGCGGGAAGTAGATGTGATTTTGATATACAAGGAATACTTTTAGGAAGGACTTTAAATTGTACGGGTGTTAAAGGTTAGTTTATCTCCTGAAAATTCTTAAATTGTTGGGAGAACAAAGAATGGAACACTCCAACTTTGATTTAAGAGTTGAATTTTTCATTATTTTATTATGAATTTTATGAAGATAATTTTATTAGTAAGTTATACACATACACGTAACGAGCTGCAAAGATGTAATTAGTGGAAAACTACTAAGACATCAGAATTAAAGGCTTCTGCTCTCCAACTAGCTTACTATTAATTATGATCTCTTTCATAGGCTCCATGCACACAGCTTAATGGTCTCGTTAATCTTGAGAGCTTCAAGGAATGTTACGAATTCGACATATGCACCAAAATCCCCGTGAAAATAATTTTTGGAGAAGAGTCCTATGGTAGCTGAGTATCTCCTCATCAGATTCTACAAAAAGACCTCGTTGAATAATATTCTAAAAGTTCATAAAGCTTGTTATAAGAGATCAGCCAAATTCAACTGGAATTGGAAAAGGTACAAGGAACTTGAATCATATGTACCACGGCATTTTCATGTATTTATTTTGAACAGATATCTGTATAACCGAAAGCGGACTCGAACTTACTGTATATATCAAGTGAATTTTTGTGAAGGAAATGCCAATTCTGTGGTCTGACTTTCTGATCAGGAAAATTTTCATATTTACGAGTCCATATCACCAGAACTCCAATAACATGACAAGTAGAAAGAAAGATAGATTTTTTGTTTTTACATGAAAGATGATTTTCCAAATCTTTGTCTCTTAATTATTATTTCACTGAAATCCCGCTGTTTATTATTATATTTTATACTGGTAGTGCCGGAGACCACAACCCTTATGCTGTTAAGTGACCTCGCCAACCTTTTAATAACGAACTGACTTTTGCCAAGCTTTCGCAGTTAGTTACGCACCAAAAATCTGCTAAACATTACCATAATAGACGTAGTTTTTCCGACCTACTATAGCTTGTGGTTATCTGTGAACTTTTTTTAGAGTAATAATCGTATAGGTTAGGTTAGGTTAGGTAAGAGGGGTGCCGCTAGACAACCAGCCAGCCTCACTTAGACCTCCAACGGGTCCATTTTGCCCCTAGACCTCATGGGATAACCCTTCAAGCCGCGGATCTATCCTGCTTTCCTTGGGAAACTCGGGATATATCCAAGACCTTTAATCTAGATCCATCCTGCCTCACTCAGAAAACTCAGGATGTCTCTGATCTTTATACTTTGAAGCTCCCACAGACTTGAAAAGAAGTAGCTACCTAGTAGACTACCTCTTTTATTCATCAGAGCTGGGCATTCGCAAAGCACATGTTTGAGGGATTCAATTTCCTCCGAGTCCCTACAACTCCTGCAGATATCGTTCGCCGCTATTCCAAGTCTTCTAGCATGGTCCCCTAAGGCCCAGTGACCCGTCATGACCCCTACTAGATTCCTGGTATTTGCTCTGCTGCTACTAAGCAGTTCCCTTGTCCTTTTCCTGTCATATGCAGGCCACAATTGCCTCGCAATACGACAGGTATCCCTGCTGGTCCATCGGAGGCATGCATTTAGATAGACGTCCCTGATGATTTCCTCTTTTAAGGCTCCTATGGGGATCCTCACGTAAGCTCCAGCTGCGGAGCTATCCATTTCGGAGCCCTTTTTGGCAACTCATCAGCCATCTCGTTGCCTGAAATATCCTTATGGCCATGTACCCAGCTTAGGGTCACCTTGTGCCTTACAGTCAATTCCTCAAGCCTGGTTTTGCATAACTGCACCAATTTTGATTTTACCAGCCCAGCATCCAGCGCCCTGATGGCTGCCTGGCTATCACTATAGTATATGCAGATTTGCCGTGCGGGCTCTCTGCACATGGATACCAAAGTTGCCACCTGATAAATCGCTGTGAACTCTGCTTGAAAAACACTGCATTTGTCAGGCTGTCTATAAGACTCGTGCCACTGGAGATCGCTAGACTACACTCCAGCCCCTGTGCCCTCACTCGTCTTGGAGCCATCCGTAAATATAGAAATATCGGATGTAACGACCACCTCATTCCCCTCCCAGTCACTCCTGGTGGGTATCTTTGCATTGATACCTCCACCAAAAGCCAGGATGGGTACTTGATAGTCTGTTTCTACCCTGCAGTCCCTACACTCTACCTTCTGGAGTATATTGGAGTGCCCAAAACCCCTCTCCGTCCAACAGCCCACCGATCTCAGCCTGACAGCACTAGTTGCCGCCACACCCTTACAATAAAGGTACAGTGGCAATAGGTCAAGCATGACCTCCAATGCCGCCGTGGGAGTGGTGCACAGACACCCAGGTATACCCATACAGGCGGCTCTCTGGATTTTTCGCAGCACATCAAGGCTACAATTCCTCGTCAGTGCCGTCCACCAGATCGTAGAGCCGTAGCAGAGGATGGGCCGAACTATGGCTGTGTACATCCAGTGTACCACCCCGGGTTTTAATCCCCAGTTTCCGCCAAATATTCTCTTGCACGTGTAGAAGGCCACACTGGCCTTCTTCATACGCGTTCTTCTAGATTAGCCTTCCAGCTCAGTTTGGAATCGAGGACGACACCCAAATACTTCGCTTCACTGGAGAGAGTAAGCTCCTCTCCTTCCAGCATTGGAAGTCTGAAATCTTACACCCGCCTCCTTCTTGTAAAAAGGAGGGGTTCACCCTCAAACCACTATTATTGGCCCAGCTATCCAGCTTCAGCAGCGCGTACTCGAGCCTTAATCGTATAACAATATAAATACCATTTAGATACTTGAGAATTGCATGCCGCTTTCTGAACCGCAGTTTTCATAGTTTATATGTAAAATATAGGAACCAAAACAATTTTTGGAGGAAACTTACTGTTTTTTGGCTATATCTGACTATAAATGGTATTTCTGGTGTTCCTCAGGGCAGCCATGTAGGGTTAATCCTTTTTATTAATATATATCATTAATGCAGACTACCGTGAAAGTCCTTCGACATGCTAATGATATCAACATTTTTCGAAAGCGATTGTGAAATTTTCAATTCAGACTTGAGACATACTATCAGCAGCAACTACCTTCAGTAGTATGGTATTACAGTAAATCCACAACCATATTTCATTTCTAATTAATTTGCTTAATTAGTATTTAACTATTAAGTAATTCATGAATTTACTAATTAAAATTAAAAAAAGAAGAAAAACAGTATGTATCAAGGGAGAAAATTATAAAAGCAAATTTCCTAAAATTCCAAAATGATCAGTTCTAGCCTGAAACATATTAAATAAATTAAGCCAACAACTCAAAAGATGGGTGTTATCCAATATCCTGAATTCTCCTCTATCGGAGCTGATTTTGTAATAAATGGCTTTTCATCGGGGCACCCCACAGCAAATAAAACGGGACTAATCGAAATTGCGATAAATTTTTAAAAATGTATAAAGTTCAGCCTTCAGAGTAGATTAGCATAAATAACGGAGAGGAAATGAAAAGATCCTTAATCCCAATTGAAAAATTGTTTTGACTACGATGCTCGTTCATCTAAAAATTCATTTTCATTTGGTGTCCAAGTCTGTATCTATTTGGTCCACCATACATCTCCTTTCAGTTAATATAACATCGAAGGACTTGTACACTGCTGTGAGATTTCCAATTTAGTTAGAGAGAGGAGGGTAGGTATGTATATATACATATATATATATAATATAGGGTGTAGAAAATTTGCGCCAAATTTGTTGCTAATGGCAATTTCCGACCGATACGACGACGACGCGAATGATGCTCCCGGAATTTTCATTTCGATCGAGTAAATATTAAAAAACATTTTGGCCAACATTATCGGCTATTCAGGGCGACCATTCAGGGTGGAATGGAATCAATAAAATCATTCCAAATTGAATCTGTGAAGTGGTTCTGTCGTTATCCTCCTTCCCAATGCTCCTTTTCTATACTTATATACGATAGGAAAAATTGCTTCTATTGCTTCAATATCAACCTGTGCCTGGGATGTGATGGGGGTGTGCTTATTGCTTCGACCTGCATTATATGTATATACGTATACATCTGTAGGTATATGGTATAGCAACAATCTCATGTATTACCTTTCAACTATTTACCTTGAAAGATGCTGGGTACATTATAGGTAGGTACGTATGACTTCCAGCCTGTTTGCTCTCTGCATGCATAAGATAAAAAGAACGATGCACTTACCTTTGCATTTTATTTCTGTCAAATTTTGTATGTTATTCTGTTCATCTCTCACCCACTCTCCATACTATCTCTGTACTTATGTCTCCATTTTGCCAGATACTTGTACATTTCGTTAATTTTTAATGACCGAAATGTGCTTCCTGTCATAC
Organism: Dioctria linearis; assembly: GCA_963930735.1. Taxonomy (NCBI): domain Eukaryota; kingdom Metazoa; phylum Arthropoda; class Insecta; order Diptera; family Asilidae; genus Dioctria; species Dioctria linearis. The sequence goes on along the minus strand of OZ005744.1, from coordinate 206,207,962 downwards.
AAAAAACTATAAAAAAAAGCACAACCAACGACATAGGTTCGGACGTGAACTGTATGCTCTGAATCCTAGAGGAGTTAAGATTTCTTGGGATCACCAGAATTTTCAATTTACGAATTTCTCATGTACATTTGAAAAGTGCAACACAACGGATTCTACTTCTCTACTGATTAAGAATTAATTCTCCAGCAATTTTAATATTTAAAATTGGGAAAAACAAAAACATAAACATTAGAGAGAGAAACTTTTTATAATTTATATACAGACAGTTTTCATCTTGGCATCTTCATTATTGGTTAGAGTCAGAGGACAACTTACAATTTTTCTAAGAATAAATATAGTTCAGATCAGGAAAGAGATAAATTACTTAATCATAGCCAGAAGTCGCTCTTTCGAGGATTACCTCGAAATAATTTTTATACATCCACAATCCACAACAAACAAAAATTCGAAGGCATGGATAGTTCTAGTTGAAATTTTCGCTTGATTATTCAAGAGGACAATATGATTGCCATAAGATATAAGGAGAGCTTACTCTATCTTTTCTCCTTTTTCTTGTACAAGATACCAGGACAATTTGAACGGAATTGTCAATAAAATTAACTCCAATTCGCCAGTTTATCACCTTTTACCTTTATAGCTGACTTAAGAGCTCTTGAAACTTATTGAATCATAATACAAGGTACAGCCTCACTAAGAGCAGCCTCTGGTGACCATTCCTCCAAAGATGTGCACACAAAAGAAGACGGGACTCCAGATAGATCCTTGCGGTACACCACACAATACAGTTGTACTCTAAGCAAATCATTCGCCTATACTAATTTGTTGGGTACTATAAAACAGAAAACTCTTATTGAGCTTAATAGTATGGACCTAGTCATTTTGAAGTTAGCAAAAGTATGTTCGGGCAGGGACTTTATTCTAGTTTGAGGCATTAATGAAAAATTAAGCTAATTTTGAATGGCAAACAGTTATATTTTTGGGATAATGACTAAGCATTATTTTTTATCTAGATAGGTATTTGTGCTTCGCAACTGCAAAATACACATACAAGTGAAATCGAGGCACTTCCATAATACAAAGATAAAAAATTAATCAAGAATCGATCAAGGAGCTGATACCATGTATGAAGTCCCAAAATTGTTCCAAATAGTTCTTCTCATTCGCATCTCATTCGCCATCCTGAAATGACATTTTCCCTATGCTCAGATGTTCAATTTATTCATCTTCCACGTCAATCGCAAATTAAAGTCATGAAAAAAAATATTTAGTCACCAGATAGATTCGAACCTCCATATTTCTACTTTTCTGTATCCATATCAACTAACCCACCAGGGCTTCAACCGATTCACCTTCTAATTTCAGTTTTCACAGAGAAGCCTTAATCCAATATACTTACATACCTACATGGCCACCGGACTCCTTTTTTGCTTACTGTACTTATTGTACAATTTCTTGGCATTCATCGACGTTTACTGTTCTTATCTCTAGTAAATTTGGCACAATGCGTTTGTGTAAGTTTTCAAGAAACGAAAACCAAAAAAACCAAACCAAAAAGAATTAATTCCAATTAGGGGTGAACATTTTATGCATCATTTCCACCCTATAATAACCGGAAATTACAACCCTGATGGAACAGATTAAATTGTGAGGCTTCCTTTCCTTCCCTTCCCTCACCCTCTCCACATTTCTCTCTGCCTTGTACATGTACGACAATTTTCCGGATTGTTACGTTCTGTCAGAGATGCCCATTAGAACTATGTAATTCTCTTAAGATCCCGCAAAATTTGTGTAATTTCCATAATAATCCTTTGATTAAAGCCAAAATCATTAGGTTCTTGCCCCTCAATTATCATCGTACAAATTCTAGCTAGGCCGGTCGTGTCCAAGAAAATTTCATTCTTTAATTGCGGAGATTAATATAAGTTAGCGGCGCGGCGGGCTGGTCGGATGATGATGGTGGTGGTGACTTGGAATTTTCTCTCCTAGAATTATGGTGAATCGCCCACAGTCAGAGACTAATTAAAACTTTTACCTGTGAAGTGGGGGTTTTTTTTTTTTTTTTTTTTTTAGTTTACAGAGAAACGCGGGTTTTTACCCACAAATTAAGGTTTCGACGCTTTCGCGAAAGAGATCTTCAAACTTTGATAGCATAAGTTTTTTAAAAGAGCTGCCTTTGGCTGAAAATACTCAACACTTTTGTAGAGAAAATTTTACAAAAGGGTAATAGGAGATATTTTATTGCAGTTGTTGTGTGTGTGTGTTTGTGTGTGTGGGTACTGTCTGTGTAAGAAATTAGTAGAAAGTAGCAGAACACGATAAGTTCAGGAAGAGACGTACATACTTTATCCTCTTACTTACTAGTGGTTATTGTTGATATAAAATAAAGAAAGTTTCCTTTTCTTATGAATGATGTCAGATAAAAGTATTCTTGTGTCTGTGGCAAAAGTCTTTAAAGAGAATCGATTTTATGGAGTTTGAGAAAGGATTCGCTCAATCGAAACCTACAATCGCCACAAGAGCGTAGATAAAGTTTTTTTGGTATGAAGCAGTAAAAATGTTGAAAGTAATAACGTATGATACAGATTGTATTTTCCTGCGGCGAGACTAAAAATAGAGCACTAGCCATACATAGCTGGCCGAATTTTGCGTATTTTTTATTCATTTACTAAAAGGAACGCGCAGGCGTTGCCCGGCCTTACTATAAATGCCTAGAACGGTGGGGGTTGAAAGTGGTGGTGTGGTTAGAGATGCATAAGATCTAAGCTATCATATGACTCGATCGTGCGATGTCAGATCCTAGGATTTCACTATGTGTGTATGTCTTTGTGTGTGCGTCAGCGCGTTCCCAAGCAGTTCCCAAATATATAGTTAAAAACATTTTTTTTTGTATGGCAACGCTACGAAGGAGTTGCCCGATTGGTACCATTTTCAAACTTAAGTTTCCCTTTTTTTTCAAAAAGGCCCATGAACAAAATTTCAGCTTTCCACCTCGACGTGTGATACAGCGTCCAAATATATTGTGAAAAACCCAACTTTTGTACGGCAACACCAAAAAGGGGTCGCCCGATTGAATCCATTTTTGAACTTGTATTTGTAAGTTTCATGAAAACGAGGTGTACAAAATTTGAGCTCTCCACGTCGACGTGTTTTTCAAATATAGTATAATGATAAAATAAGTAAAAAACGAGTTTCAAACAAAACTGAGGCACACGAAAAATATATCGGTGATTGTCAGCGAATAAAATCTGAGTCCACCTCTGTGTGTGAAGAAAAGTTTATTTTCTACTTTTTCATGCGGCTTGGCCTCAGTTTTGTTTGAAAACTCGTTTTTTCTTAATTTATTTCCTGCCTTTTTCATGTTAACTAAATTGTTATTACGTGCTGCATGGAGATATTTTAAAACAATTTTTAAGTCATGTTTGGTGCCGATCCGAAAAACAAAAATTTTTCGAATATCAAATCGTTGAATTACTGCAACGGTTTTTTGAAATTCAAATTATGTTTTAAACAGCGCTTTTTAGCTGTATTCCAACTTGATCCCATATAACATGAATTTTCCCGATTTTCCATGTTTTCCACAACTTTTGCTATTACTATGGATTTTTTTTAAAAATTTACATGAATTTTCCTCGATTTTTCAATTGTCGGAGAGAAAGTAATGATGCCAGTTCATAGGGAACTTGATCCTGCATAATTTAGAAAACTTGTTTACCGGAAAATTTTCCGGAAAATTCCCGCAAATGTTTTCGGGAAAATAGGAAAACTCTGCATTTTTCCTGAAACGGATTTATCACTAATCAAATTTGTACCAAATCTCTTCTAATTCTAATTTCGAGAATAAGTTGTGCGGTTAGAGTTAGAGTTTTTATCAGAAAGCAGCTTGTGTTATTTTGTTGAATAATAACAGTTGAATTATTGAATTGGTAAGTTTTGATTGCTAAGGGACACGACAATAATATATGTAAGCATATATCTGTAGTGGGATGGTAATTAAATATCTGAGGTCTGTTGATACGTAAACGGTATTATTAGCAAATAACCAAGGGAAAATTTCATTTGCGGTTTCGCTATCCAGAATCTTCTATAAGGCGTTTCGTATCATCAGGAACCAATACTTTTCAGTACGGCCAGTTCCTGCTCAGAATTAATACAGAGACTATATATGAGGTCTGCTTAACATTTTCTTCTGGCATTTGCGGCAGGCAGGAACTGGCCGTACTGAAGAGTATTGGTTCGTGCTGATATGAAACGCCTTATACACATTGCTATCTACCGCAACTGCAGGCATTGCAGGGTAATTTATTTAAAAATTAATTTTTGTATCATGACTTTTCTTTTCCTTAATACTGAATTGCTTTGTTAGGGAGTAGTTGGTGAATCTGTGGGCCTTCCTTTTCCTCTCTTTGCCTACCGCGACTGTACCACCGCTTCAGTGCATTGGTACTTACATTTAAGACGTATCCCTTGGTTTGTCCTCTTACTTGTTTAGCCTTGCTAGTTATCTTGCCACCATATCTTTGTGAAATATTCATTACAGGCCATAAATGCGAAATATGTTTCTGCCAAAGGTTTATGGATTCTATATAGGTTTGTTGATATACAAAAATTGAAATGCAAAAGATCAAACAAACTCTTTAATTTAACAGACACCTTTTCAAGTTATATTAGTTTTAATAAATTCGTATACCTAGTCTTGTCTTGAAAGTTCGAAGTATTTTGGGTGCTGCTCTATCAAATTTTCTTAGTCTAAAGTCCTGGTTCACCTTAATGCAGACGGCTGAAAATGAGGATCTTGTAAATATCTCCAAATGAACTGTTGATAATTCGCTCCACTTAAACGCTTCCAGAACTGACGCTATAATTGTATACAAAACCCAGTTAGATACTTTCACCTTTTCTTACGTAATGCTTAACAATACTTCCGTTCTATACAGTAAACGTGTAAAGAATCTTGGGATAATTGTTAATAGTACTCTGAACTGGTCCGATCATATTAATAGTATCATAGGCAAGGTGTATGGAGCTCTACGCAAATTATCTAAATCTGCTCCTTTTATGCTAGTGAAATCATTACTAGTCCCCTTAATAACTTACGGCTGTGAGATGTTCAGCAAATTGGACTCCCATTCCTTCCGTAACATCAATGTACCATTCAACTCTGTCACACGTTATAGTTTTTGTCTAGGGCGTTTCAGTCATATAACTGCGTATTCCAAATCTATTCTGGACTGTAAATTGGACTCTTCCCTTAAATTTTGTACTGTAATGTTTCTTTGCAATTTAATTGTAACCGAATAGCCAGATTACCTTTACAGTAAATTGACCTTTACTCAATCTGCGCAAACATTATCTTTGTCTATCCCACGGTTCCGCTTGTGCACTAGTGAGAACCAATTCTTTGTCCAGTCCACCAAGGTGTGGAGCTCTCTTAAAATTCACCTAAGGAGAAGCATCAGCAGTCGCAGATTTCGCAATGATTTTTTTGCATATTTGCGATTTATCCAGAAGTTTTATGTACTATTTTTTCTATTTTCTACTATTTATAGTAATTACTACTAAGCTAATATGTATACATTTCTTAGTTAATAAGTTTGTTTTGTTAGTCTAATTTAGTATAATTGCTTGTACATATTATGAATTTGAATTTTTCCTTTCATTTTCTTTCCTTTTTAGAAATTTAGATTAATTGTCACTATTATTATTAACTATATTATTAGTTATGCTATACACTTACTTATAAAATCTAAATCTTACTAGTGTAGTTGTTGAATAATTTTAATTTGAAAGTGGAAATATTTTTTATTAAAGTCAACAGTGACAACCATCATTTTTGTTTTCTTCTCTTTTTTGCCTTTTTCAAGAACAAAAAAAAATTCTTTTGTCTAAATGCTTTGCAAATTGCAACTACTGCTAATATCCGCAAATTTTCTTCATAGTATTTAATTAAATTATTAAACTCTGTCATCGTTTTTACTTGTAGTGAGGAACTCTCAATGATATTTTTCAAATAAACAACAATTTTTGTTCATAGTCTGTGGTGACATCTTCATTTCTTTGAAATGAATAAATTTCAAATTAAGTCATGCAGACAGTCTGTCTAGTAATAATAGTAAAATCGATTTTACCCCCAATTTCTGTGTAATTTTCTGTTTCCGAATATGTTGGCGATCGATACGATCGCTATAGCGCATATAAATTACGAGGAAAAATTTTCGAAAAAAGTTGCTAAAAAATAGCATCATTTTAACAAACAAAAAATGGAATACTCATTAAAATGGTTAGCGGACAAAATAACCGAATCAATCCAACTTTTTTGGGACCTTGTTGACCATCAACACAACATATGAAATTTCTGAAGAAAAATTTCCAAGAAAATTTACAGGAAAAAATTTTTGTAAATAAAAGGCTCACAATTTCTCCAATGAGGATTACTTTTCCATAATGTGGAGCAATCTTTAGGAGAAACAAAAACAAAACAGTCAACACTTCACTGTGTTGTTTTCTAATTTATATTTTTAGTTATTTTATAGTATTATAGTGTTCCATAGGTACCGCATTTACTTTATACCCCGGATTCCTCACTCAATTTCGAGAAATAAATTGTATGGGAGGATAGCCGGAAAATGCAAGGTGTGGGTGGGGGGGGGGTTGTGATTTTGGGTACTTTTTAACCTAATACCATGTAATTTTCTTGTTATACACCTTATGAATGTGACTCAGATGATAGTTAACGCTCTACGGTTTCCAACAAATGCCCAACCAGCTCTCTAGCCCCATTTCGTCGGCAGTTATAGGATGTCAAAGTCAAAAAATGTGAAAATTTTGAAATTTCTATTTCAGTTGTAACGATTTTCCCGCTAATAAGGATACACTTTCTTGCAAGATTTCGAGACCTCCGAATGTTACCTTTCATTTGATCCTGTACATGTACCTACTTAAATGCTACCCTTTTTCCTGTTTTTATATGCATAATTTCATTAATTTTGTTAATAACAATAAAAATCGCGCCTAATTTTATGCAATTCCACACAAATTAGCAAAATTCTAAATCTTGTAAATAAACTGTACACATTGATTATTTATATATAGATGTGCACAGAATCATTGACGTCTTAGAAAGCATCGGCGTTACTGTCAATTACCACTAACAAGTGTACTTCCAATTCTCTTTCTGTATATAAATTCCACTTCCTTACATAGTTTTAGCATGAAAAAATTAAGAAGAAAACTAGCAATAATTAATAATCATTTATCATTGCCCTTCACTCCAGCAACCAAGTGCAGCAATTTTATTCAATTAGCCTAGGATTAAATTGGATAAAATCCGGATCACACAACGAAAGTTGTAACTTATACAGTTCGACTGAACTGAGAATGTTTATTCAAAACTTCCAGTGACATGAGAAGGCAAAGGGCTGAATTTTCTAGTTTAGTAAACAAAATTCAACACATTCAAAGTAAAATTATTGTGTGAAATGGTGGCAATTGTTTCTGATTGTCTGCAAACCTCCTGAATGCATTAACAATCAAAACAAATTTCATATCTTTTGAAAGGAAAAAAAAAATCTTGAAAATCTTTGTTCCTTTACAATGGAAGTAATATGTCACGACGACATCTGAAGGAAATCTTTTCAACGATTTCAAATCAATTGGATTTGATTTTTTCCATCAAATCCCCTATTGATCGTCGAACAGACTTTCTGTGTAACTATATAAAAGAAATGTCAAATCCAATTGCTGGCACTAATTATAGGTAGACTGAGTAAGTACATGAAGGTCAAAAAGCAATGATTTCTACTATTTCTATGTGGGTTATGGAATTTCTGGAAAATATTAGAACAGAAAATGTTTGCCAACATTCAATGGTCGTTAAGTTAGTGATTATTTTCTATTAATACAAGGCGTCTTAAAAATAGTGTCGGTCATCTTGATATTATACGATAATTGGTAGATTTAACACTTATGAAGCTGTATACAATTAAAAAACGTTCATTTATTATAGATATCAGTAATCACAGTAACTCACCCAGGATTTGGTTGGGAGGGGGCAAAGGTGTCCCAAGTAGGACTGCTATTGTAGATTAAAAGGTTTTATTTTATATATACAGACCACATTTTATACGTAATTTGTAAATTATGTTCAGAAAACTGACATTCTGGAGGGGACCGGCACCGTTCGCTCCCCCTTCGGTGCGCCCCTGGTAAATCAATGCGGCTATGTAGCGTCGTAGAAAATTATATAAAAAATTCGGACGAAAATTATGTAAGTATGATCAAAAAACAATTATAAACGTTCGTCTGAGAGTTTCTGGGCTATGTTTAAAAAGAAATTATGCTGGACTTGTCATTGATCCCGTTTTTTTTTTAGTTATTATCCGGTGTCCATTTATAAAAATTTCTCAAAACCAAACATGCCTCGGGTTGCAATAAAAATTCAATACCAACAATAACCATTTTTCCACACAAAGGATATTTAGCGGTTGCTGCTAGCTGGTTGTTTACTACTATAATGCGATACTTGAAAACTCAAGCGGTGTCTTAGCCAGAACTGTCTTTTCGACAATCGTACTCGATTGTCTAATCATTGGGCACTGTATAGCGGATATCTCCTGACTGGTTCGATGAGATATACGGGATTAAGAACGGTTCGTCGTCTAATTGCTATTGGGCTTAAAACAAAAAAATCTATGAAATCACTAAATCAGGATCTGCCGTATGACGATAAAATGTCCCTTTAGATCTGAATGTTCCTATGACAGCTTGTCTAAAATCACGTTTTGATGGGAGTTCGGCAACTTCGGTGGAAGGTCTGCAGTACGACGATGAGACGACCCTTCAGAGCAGTCTGTTCCTATGACAACTCGCCTAAAATATTGTCTGAATGGGAGTTCCGGGACGCGTTCATAAAGTGGGCTGCAACTGGCTGTAGATGTAGCTATTGTCGTTCGGAAATGCAATAGCCAGATATTTGGGTTGGCTAAATGACAGTTCCTGGCGTTCGAAAAATCATAGTGGCCGGCCACGAACGCTACAGCTGATAACGGCGGAAAAGAAGACTGTGAAGGGCAGGGCTGCCGAGGTGAAAACTGTATAAGAGGAAATCATGCATACTTGATGCAAGAAATTGTTGAACTGATTAGAACTGTTGTTTAGTAGTTTTGAAGATCGCATTGGTATATCCTCCTGCGTGGGGACCTACTGCAGTAACGTAGTATGAGTGAAAGATATAATATGCTCGAAAATAAGTGCTAACCTCGACGACATAAAATATGAGATTTTGGACTCTGTGGGTACTGTAGTAATGTATGGAGGATGGCCGTTACCCGCGGTCATACACAAAGAAGTTAAGTGCTCATGCAAGTCAGAATAATAAAATCCCAAGCATTAGCCCTAAGGGCGAAGGATGTGGTAGTTGATGAATAATGGGTGTCAAGTATGTATGATAGTAGCGCTTATATGGTTAGTATGCATGGTCAGCTATAAGATTACTGGCATGATATCCGTAATCTCTAGTCTCTCCAGATTTGAATCCGGGCATCTTAACCTTCTCGTGGTCCTCACTGACAGCGCGTATTAAGGGTTGTGTTTTCCTGTATAGGTATATAAAAACTTTTTTAGACGTTTCAATTAAGATCTTTGACCCGAATGGAATAACCAGTTCCGTTTACAAAAGGGTTTCTACATGTAAAGATACCACTGGGAGTACCCATGGCCTTATAGTCATGGACTAGGAAGCAATACCAATTGGGTAGCCGACATTGCTAACTTGGTACCACTGGGTTAAGGAGCCATGAATGACTGTACTATAATAGAGCATTATTATAGTAGAATTATTCACCTCAACATGGAGTGGACCCCTTTATGGGAGCATTGTGGTGGTTTTGGTACCCCATATGCGGACAGAAAGATGGTGTCTGAGCCTGTATGACTTATGCGGACATTCTTCTTTGAGCATAAGAGTATGACCTTTGTACAATTGCATACCGCGTCCGAGGATTTGAAGGATGGAGAGTTGTGCTAAATCAATCGGCTGCCGTTACCCAGAGAACGGCAGAGATTTTAGAAAGGTCTCGCTTCCACCAAAAAGTTCAATATCAAGCATTCACTTGCATAAGCTAGTACTCATTAATATACGAAATACCCTGCCTCATGAGGCCGTTGATTATCGCATTGATACTAATTTCGTGCATTAAGACTGCCGTGGAATTAAGGCTATCTAGCTAGTTGTCCACGTAAAACCTGTCCCTACGACAGTTTACCTAGAATCCTAATCAGTCGGAAGTTCCGGAACTCTGCTAAACTTCTAAGATTTCTTGATATTAGAGTTTTCAGAATTCTCTGGATCAGCCGTAATTTCTCGGCATACGTCCGATAACGCGAGATCTAAGTTTTGAAAAAGAATGTCCACCTTGTTTCATGAAAAGTCAGTCAATGGTTTCTTTTTATTTTCAGGGTAATTGGATTTTATATTTAATTATTTTGTTTTCCTCTCGTGCTGACGTTAGACTGTTTTCATATTTTTGTTTCGAAACTTTTTTACAAAATCAAAAAGCCTGCCTTAGGTGAGCTTTTCTGCGCTCAGCAAACTATTACTAGTCGCGAATTTCGAAAATAATTTTTCTAGGTTGTTCAACAGTTTGAAAATATGCCACCTGCTACAGACGTGGCATAATTATAAATGCTAACTTAACCAAGCAAGATTGTTCTTGATTAGCTCTTAATGAGTAGCTTACGTATATGTAAAAAAAAACAAACAAAATCTAATCCTTCATACAAATTTACCCAATAAAATATTAAAAATTGTTTCCCACAATTTAAATATTTAATTTAATTTAAATATAATCCAATTCCCAGCAAATTTCCCTAATTTAAGATATCATCTCTTTCCATGAAAATTTCCTGGTAATTTTTCAAAAATATTCTTCCTCCTTTTTTTATTTAGGGTTACTAATGTCGATTTCGATGGGACCATTTCAGTTTTGCACTTTTTTCTTGCAGCGGAGAACTGGGAGAACTGAAGTCCATCGCACATATTTCTGTCATATTCCTTGTATTTGTGGGCACACGTATTATATACACGGAACTGTCAAACATGTTGTTTATTGATATATAGAAACAAATTTTTTCTTAACTTAAAGCCAATTACCCAAATAAAAATGTTTTAATTCACTTAACTCCAAAATTTCACAAATAATCGCGACAGTACACTTTGACAGAGCAGATGACAATTCGACCTCAATATGTATTTGTAACACCGAGAAAATATCCGGTGTAAAGTAGGGGCAGTGAGTGCAAAACTTGTGTTGCACTTCTGCTATAAAAATTGTACTATCGAACATTTTCAGTGTTGCACTGCTGGAAAAGTGCAATACTGGTGTTGCACCGAAGTCCCATCAAAATCGACATAAGACTTCGCTGTCCGTCCGTCACCAGGGGACTATTTCATAAAAATTGACAAGTGTGACAGGTGACAAATCATAATCTGACAGCTCACAATTGTCAAGAGTCTGTTCCGCAAAAATTTTGATAATTTTGTAAAATTGTCGGAAAAATTCAAGTAATTGTCAAATTTTCGAACCATAACAAATTGTCATGATCAATGAATTTCCTAACAATTGTCATGGATTTTCTGACAAATTTGTTATGGCAATATTTTTATGAAACAACAAAATTTTACAAATTAACAATTTTGTGGTAAATTTTGACAGATGATTGAGCGTAGGTCGTGCATAAATATAAAAGTGACAAGTCGGAATTAAATCTGTTTAGAAAACAAAATGCAGCACATTTTTGGTTCAAGTGAAAGTGATGATGATCTGCAATTTGCAGATAATCGTTTTAGATGTGTAAGACGTTTTAAAGATAGAATAAATAATGGCTTCAAAGCATTGACAAGTATGCAATTTAAAAAAAAATCGCCATGAAAAAACAACCGCAGAATATATTTTACCAAGAATTGGTGAATATCTTAAGCATCCGACAAATAGAAATAAAGCTCTAAAAGTCAACTTCTTTGTGCATTGCATTTGTTTGGAAGTGGTGCTCAGTACTTCGTCGTTGCTGATGGTCAAGGTATATCGAAAAGTACGATTCATTGATGCGTAAGAAGTGTGTGCAATTTAATAGTAGAACACCTTTTAGGCGAAGAAATTCGCTGGTCTACGGAAAATGTTCTTTCTATACCGCAACAGTTTATGCGATATGCAAATTTTGCTTGTGTTGGTGGTATTGTAGATGGTTCACTAATTAAGATTGATGCGCCAATTGAAAATGAATCAGCATTTGTAGATAGAAATGGCGATCACTCAATTAATGCTATGTTTGTGTGCGGCCCAAATTTGAAATTCTTTTATGTTAGTGTACGTTGATAGATGACGAAAATGGTAGGAACCAAAAATTGATAACATAATGACTTAAGTAAACCAAATAAATATTGTGCAGGTGATGAAGACACTCTTGATTATAACGAAGATACTTCCAGTCCTTCCTAGAGTACATTCCGTTCAGGAAATGCACTTGTTGTGCAATTTCTTTCCATTTTATTTTTTAGTTTATATTTCATGTGTTAATGTTTCAGTGAACTTTCCAAATAAAATATCTTTACTTTGCAATAGCAATTGCAAGACACTTATTTTAACATCACTCATACTTTTGCTACACTTAAAATTCACTTGCGCCTGCTCAACTATGTCACAACTAATCTATCAACTCTTGACAATTGTCATTTTTGGCAATAACATTGACAATTTGTCAAAATTTGACAATGACAAAATAGTTGTGATTATTTTGACTTTTTTGTCATTATTATTAACTGAAAATTACGTCACCTGTCAAACTTTTATGTAATATTTGTCAGACAAGTGCAACAAATTTGTAACATTGTCACTTGTCAATTTTTATGAAATAGGGCCCAGGTTGTATCTCATGAACCGTAACAGGTAGACAGTTGAAATTTTCATAGAGTGTGTATTTCTATTGCCTCTATAACAACAAATAATATAAATAAATTTAAATTAAAAATTAAAGGGAGCCCCGATACAAGAAACGTGATTTTTCGCCGTTTTTTCTTCGTTTTATTCTCATTCATTAATATTATCATAAGTAGGCAATTTTCTTTTTTTTTCAAATGATAGCATTACTTTTTCACATAACGCCTACTCTCATTTGAAAATATAAATAAAAAGTACATAGTGTTAAATTTTGTACGATGGTACGGAACCCTTCCTGCGCGAGTCCTACACGCACTTGGCTGATTTTTTAATTTCACTTTCCTACACAAAAATAACAAAAAAATGTGATTGAGTTAGAATAAAAAATTTATTTCATTGTTTACACTTTTCATAATATTTTAAGTCGGAAAAGCTTTCTGAATAAATAAAATCATATCGGAAATAAAAAGCGCGCTCTTTAATTTCTTCACCTCGTTCTCCGAGATCAGCAAAATTTTGTAGCCCTACCCCCCACCAACCAACATCAGATCAAATCAAATTGATTGAAAAATTGATGGAAAATATAGTTGAGGGAAAAAAACAGCACAACAAAAAGACGCGCCAAAGGGGGATTCGCATTCGAGATTTGAGAAAACAAACTCGCAATTGGCATTATTATTTGATAAGCTCTCTATCTCTATCTCGATACTCGTTTTCAATATTACCTGATGGGAAATGTAATTGGAAGAAGATTGTATCCTAAAAACCGAAGAAGAAGAAAAAACCAGCTTCAATCCCTAAGGCAACATTTCAAGTATATGTACCTACTTAAGAGTCCCAAAAGGCGTTCATGTGTGTATGTGTGTGTATTTGAAAGAGCGACCTGTATTTTAATATATGCATGCATAATACGACCTCCTAATTCTGTTGTTCACATCAAAGACAGGAGTAATATTATATCGGTCGCGATAGTCCTTAAAATGATTCCTTTCTCCGCATCACATCCAACCATATCAGAGCTAAAGTAAGTCTACCATCATCCCATTTCATGTCGACACTCTTGCCTCTAGTATAAATCTCATTATATGCCTGAATTGCACCCATTCAATTGTAACAATGTACGCTTGGCGGCATGTCAACACATGCTCTTCGATCCTCTAAACCCCTTATTGCTTGCTTGACTGAGCTTATACCAACGCCAAAAGCAAAATCTGTTCATATATGATTGGAGACCAGCCAAATGCATAAGAGCCGGCCTGGATGGGTAGGTACAGTTAACCTTGATAAACAGATCCTTAAAAAACACCCTAATTCCCTATGATTCGATATCCAGAATCTCAATCTGTGCTGGAATACTGATAATAACGGAAACTATATAGAATCCTCAAATCTCTCTCAAATCTCATTTGATGTATATACGAGTGGTAAGGGACGTGTTTCATTTTCATCTCCTTGAAAAACTGTTACTCGTTAACAAGTGACTGATACCAAAGTCAATTACAATTAAATTCCTGGCGATAATAGCTCTTGCTTCCTGTTTATTACAAGAGCAAAGCTTTAAAATGAAGCGCACATCACTAAGAAGAGAACTAAAAGTGTTTACAGATATTTCTATACCAACCACCTTTCTACCGTAAGCTTGGCAATTAGTTAACTTGTTAAAGCCTTAAGGAAGTTGAAGTCCTTAAGCATCCCATTGTTGGCTGTTGAAGAGATTTCTCAAATTCCAGGAGAAATTGAAAATTTTTATCTGAGAAATTGATCTGCAATTGACCTACTTACAAAAAAGAAAAAAAAAACTTCAAATCTATTTTCGGAGAATCTCAAGATTACGAACAGACCTGTGAAATTTTATTGGAAAATCATAAGTCCTGGTGGAATTTTACTCAGTTTGTTTTTTTATGGGGGAGACGTGCAAAGAAAATATTACTCAGACAGGCTCAAAGGAGATGATTTGCTGGATGATATCCCCAAATAATCTGATGTTAATAATAGACAAATTTGGCAATTAACTAATTATAATTATTTCAGGTAATGCAGGTATAAATCATAAGTGGAAAATTGGAATCGAAACCCTGTTCAGTGTGAAAAGCATCAAAGCCTATGAACATGTTCAACAGGACTGACAGCTTTTCATATCAAACAGGATCTTCTGGTATAACATCAACAATATCAATGATACTCAACGACAAATGCCATGAAATAGAAATGATGGAAAATAGAACAAAGCTGTAGTAGAACTGCAGTAGTCGCAGTGGAAATTGAAAAATACTATTGTAGCGGAAGAAATTATAAGCGCTATAAATAAAGCGCCACCTGTAAATGTCATGAGACTTTATTAAGTTTTGTCGAATACAATAATGTATACGGAAATGTTATAGTTACTGGTTCCTTTTTAAATACAATAATTTTTGTAATCCATATAAAAAATGAAGACCCCCAAGAAAAACTGGTACTTTGGGAGTATGCAGATAGATGTAGGGTCATTACACAAACAATCGACAAATGTTCTGAATAGACCATCTCCGATTTAGATGTACAAGTAGGTTGATAGTACTTTGTTGAAATATTTTTTTGTTTTTGTCCATTTTTGACGGAGATACGGTATTTTGAAATTTGAAAAAAGTGGAAAATTTTGTTTGGTAGGTGTAACTTCAAAAATTTATATCTCAGGATGTATACATCGCAAACCCATGAAACAACCGCATTTATTTAGGGAAGCTTTGAAGCTCCTGAAAAAAATTAGTTGAGATCTTTTTTCTGGAAAATTTGTTTTCAAGGATAATGGATGTGTTCGTTATCTTTGAATATCTCAAAATGAGAACTCTCGATTTTTTTTATATTTTTTAATAAAGATAGAGATTACTCTATAGGATTTTTTATTTAGGATTTATATTTTGGGTGACAAGTTTCAAGTCTTCGTTTGACTCATCAACAGGTCCCAAATAGCGAAATCGAGTGACTTGAAAAACAAATGAAAAAATAGAACAAATAAAAGAAATGAAAAAATTAAAAAATTGAGAAAAATAGAAAAACAAAAATTTATTAAAAATATTTAAAAATTTAAAAAAAAACAGATTCATTCGATTCATTATATGAGAGGAGATCAATTTGATCTGTTTCAAGCGTCAAGCTAACACGAAACGCTTCTTCTTCTTCCTTTTTATTATTCTTTTTCAGCCCACTGCAGGTGAATACAGGTTCGATTCGTTTCGAATGAATCTGTTGTTTTTTAAATTTTTAAATTTTTTGATTAAAATTTTTTTTTCTATTTTTCTCAATTTTTTCATTTATTCATTTCTTTTCTTTTTTCTTTTTCATTTCTTTCTCAAGTTACTCAATTTCGCTATTTGGGACCTGTTGATGAGTCAAACCAAGACTTGTAACTTATCACCCAAAATATAATGAGTTGTGTGATGAAATAACAAATTAAAAACATTTTTTAGCTTTTGCTATATACCGGAGAATCCAAAAAAAAGTTCCTTCTTGAACATATATTTTTTAACCTAATCCTTAATGGGTATTGAGGAAACTGAAGAAAGGAGAGAATGGAACTCCTTGAATTTTGAATGGAGTTATTTTTTATTTAGTTCTTATTTTTATATGTAGTTCAGAGAACTTTGAACGAAAATTGATGATTTATGGTGAGTTATAAAATTTTCATATGCAGCTCGTTTTAAAATGACAGTTATATAGCAAAATAAAAAGAATTGCATATACTACGACTTTTCGATTGATGTCATATATATAAATATAGCTATATCAGAAACCACAACTAAAGAACTCATTGTTTACTCAATATTTACATATTTCGCAATTTTCAAATGTTTTGAAATTAGTTTAAAGTGTTATAAGCGAGTTTAATTATTCTTATAAATCGTAACTGTATATTATAACTAAATATGTAAAATAGCAGAGAATCATTATAAACTACGGGAATGTTGTAATCCTTTTTCAAGATCATGTCATTCCTCTAAACGTCAAAATTTAACAAATGTTACCAAAAGGATGCTAGAGCGTCTACCAAATATACAGCTGAAATGGAAAGTATGTTCGCAGTGCCGATTAGAAGTGTATAAGTTACCCGGTCCTTCATCTTTTGTAGAGGTTGGGAGTCTCCAGGATATACAAGGTATTGCTGATAGTCAGCATGTAGAGTTTTACGACAGACACGCTGCTCTCAACTGCTTTCAAGAGTGTCTTCATTACTTAGGAGAACCAGAAATTCAAAGGAGGCGAATGAGTGATAGCACATATTTGGAAAGAGATCTGAAAACCATTATGGATGCCATATCCACTAAAAATTTTTTAATGTACCAATCGTCCAAGAAGCAAAATCTAATGGATTTTCGGAAAAGTTCGCGAGTAAACTGAAAGAAACGTATATCACAACACAAAACAAAATATGATATGCATGATATTGACATTTTTACCGGAAAACTGGACTGCTACAAAAATCATAAAAACATTTTCAGGAACTACGAGCTATATGTTGAGGAAAAGTAAGCAAATATTACAAGAACAAGTAATTTTATATATAGGCCCTCGAAAAATCTTTGGACATGGATACGAAATTAAGAGAATTGACGATACAATTTTATCTGAATGACGAAATCAGCAGGGTCATGCCTGGGAAAATGGATTTTGTTTAAATAAAGTTAATAGTCAAATATTTCAAGGATTCTTTTAACAACATTTTATTCCAAATTGATGGCGAAAGGAACCATGTGCAAAAAAAGCTTACCTTTAGTGAAGTTTAAGGAAATACACCAGACCTTCAACTCATCGTATCCAGAGAACAAAATCAGACTTTCAAAATTCGCCTACCTTCGACCGAAAATTGCATTTTAGCTGATGCATCGGATACTCATTCTGTCTGTGTTTGTACTTCACATCAAAATATAAAGTTAACGCCTGAATTTACCAAAAACACACAGCCAACAAAATATTGCCAATTAAAAGTCTTCATATCCACAATGATCTGCAATCCACCCGACACAAAATGTTTTTTTTTTTTAAATAATAGTCCACAGTGAAAATATTAATAACATAAATTTCAATTTTGTTCCAAAGGAAGAATATTACCTGGAAGAAATTTACTTGAATTACAGATTTTCAAGAGCTCATAGAATTCCATCGACACAAAAAATTCATACCGTCGTGATTCCGGTGAACTAGGGAATTGTTTTGATAAAGAGAAAAGAGATTCGTTTTTTTTTCTAGTGAAAGAACAAAGTACAATTTATTGTCTGGCGAAAAATCACAGATACCATTGGTGAAGACATATCGGGCTTTATCATCTATGTAAAGATGTAAAGAGTAGCACCTGGTGGTAAGTCTACATTATAGCACGAAATCTTTAAGGTGACAATACTTTATACAGCAGGACGTGCCCATCACTTTCAATTTCCCAATGCACCAAATGTTCAATCAATCGATCAAAATCTTCATTAATATGTCAAAATAATCCTCAAATGAATAATGGTGTTTATATTCTAACAGCCAGTAAAATTAAATATATACAGCAGAGTTATTAAAATTAAGGAAATCTTAAATATAAAAAGTACATAGGCCTGATATTTTATTTTTAATTTTGCTTATAAATATTTCGAAATACTCATATACTTATGTATATAAAAAAAATTATTTAAACATATTATATAATTATAAATACTTTTCTTTTAAACTTTTCACGGTATAGTTAACAATTCCAGGATATAATCCTAGCTAAATTATGTAAATATATTATATTAAATCTAACAACTCAGCATTTTGGTTCAAAGGTTTCTGAACAACATATAAAAATAAAAAATAAATAAAAAATAACTCCATCCAAAATTCAGTTTCTTCAGTTTCCTGAAAACCCATTAAAAATTAAGTTAAAAATATAAAAAAAAATCGAGAGTGCGCATTTTGAGATATTCAAGGATAACGAACACATCCTTGAAAACAAATTTTCAGAAAAAAGACCTCAACTAATTTTTTCCAGGAGCTTCAAGACTTCCTTAAATAAATAGCGTTTGTTTCATGGGCTTGCGATGCATACATTTAATTGAATAAATAACTAATAAGGAAACGGCATATAGGGTGAAAGCTTAAGCCACTCGGCGAAATGTATTAGTGTGCTGTATTTGTATTCGTTTCATCATGGCAGTAGTGAAACCGTGAAATTTTGAAAGGGGATATTTTTTATAATCCAAATTACTATGTAAAATAAACAAATTTTTAGCGCCCACTTATTTTCAGATAATATTTCTTGGCGTGTCGCCTATGATAATTTAAAGGTCTTGTCACAATAAAATGTCAGAAATCAAGCAGAATTTTCAAATAGCGACCAGCCCTCCTAACACCCTTCCCAAAGCAAAATTTGCCACTTTTTTCAAAATACGGTATCTCCGTCAAAAATGGACAAAAACAAAAAAATATTTCAACAAAGTACTATCAACCTACTTGTAAAATTTTATCTAAATCGGAGATGGTCCATTCAGAGCATTTGCGAATTTTCTGTGTAATGACCCTACATTCGCATATTCCCGAGTTATCAGTTATTTAGATATTCTTCATCAAAAGCGAAGAGGGTCACAAATTTACACAATATTTGTCGATTTTCCATGAAGGCAATATTGTTTTCATTGATTTATTGGTTTTCCATTATGTAGTGATTTTTTCTTTGCATTTATGCTCAGTTTCCCGATTTTTTATTTTTTTTTATTTTTTTTATTTTTTCTTTATTTTTTTTTTATTTTTTTATTAAGGCAAGCTCAGGGGATACCCTATGATACAAAGCACAGCATGGCAGGAGATAGGGAAAGGATTAGGGGATTGGTTTGATATGCTTCATAGTGCTGTTTTGTACCTCCTGCCACCCTCTGACATGAGTGAATTGTTTAAATTTCAGACATACTGAATGAAGAAGCGCTGTTTAATTTTTTTACCTAGGAGAGCGGGAGGATTTAATGTTCGTCATGTTAACTCTAGGAGTTTGAGGCCTAAACTTCATTACATTTTCAAGATAACCAATGTCAACCAACCATATTTGTGTCTGAAAGCTGGATGAATGAACATATTTTGGCAAACTCGGTATTGATTTCAGGTTACAACATATTTAGGTGTGATTGAGAAGTTCGTCCGGTGGAGGTGTTGCACACACATTTAGAGCAACGGTGGTCGAGAACTCCATTGAAGGTCCTATTGAATTTTTAGCACAGTTGTGGTTGATACTGTTTGTGATAAGATACTTCTAGTCAGTATTTATTGCCCCCCCCCCTCCCCCCTCCCAACATATTTAAACTTAAGAGTGCTAAAGAGCGTGAGTGTTCACTTGCCAAATTGTCACAACGATATCTGAATTTGTTGGTGCAGATTTCAATATGGATCTATTACAAACTTGTAGTAGTGTGGATATTTTCATTCACTTTTTTTTCCAGCCAACTGAATGTTATTCATCAAGGATCCCAACATTTTATAATTGTAATAATTCATCACGTTTGGATTAGTAGACAAAGTTCGGTATCATAATCAGGTTACTCCTACCAGCTCATTTGATCATGATTTCATTTTCTTGTCATATAGAATCCAATTTTCTTTAGTTTCAAAAATAATCACATATTGATCTTATGATGGAATTGCTATTGATGAGTTATTAATAGAAGCATCTTCCCTACCATGGCAGCAAATTCAAAGTTACACAGTAATTGATGAAGAGCTCGATTCTTTCCACAATTTTGTCTCATATTTGCATGATACGTACGTTCCCCTACGAGTGTATTTCGTCGGCTAATGTTCCTTGGCATAGCATTAATATTGACCTCATGATCGCTGAAAGAGAATTTTCCTTCCGTTAATACATGGTTTCTAAAAGTGATGAGGATCTGTCCCGATATAAGATATTACGAAACCGGATTAACAAAGAGATACAGACTGCTAAGAGGAAGTATCTAGCAGAAATGCTAGATCCATCTCTGTCAACTAGGAAATTGCTATCTAATTTAAAACGCAATGGAATATGTGCAAAGGTAGCGCCATCATGCGATCTTAATCCTGATGACCTTAACTCATATTTCATCGACACCACTAATACTCAATCCCTACTACCTATTTCTATGGAAGGGGAGCTATTCTCATGAGGAGATTCTTAATGCAGTCATGTCCGTAAAATCTGAAGCCTGTGGCTCTGATGATATTCCAACAAAATTTTTTATAAATGTGTACGCTATTATCTCCGATAGCTTAGTTTACATTTTTAACTCTTGTCTGACATATTCACAATTTTCCTGCTTTTAAAAAAGAGCTATTGAGTTACGTTTAGCTAAGTGTTCTACTCCGGTTGTTGCTAATAATTTTCGTCCTATAAGTCTACTTTATTTTCTCATCAAGGTTATGGAGAAACTTAATAAAAATCAAATAGTTCAAAATATATTCGAAAATGTGTTAGTCTCTCGGTGGCAATAATCGAGTTATCGATCAGGTTATAGTTGCAACACAGCACTATTAAACGTAAGGTCGGATATACGCAGAGCTTTGAAAAGTAACGTTTTCACGGTTTTGGTATTGCTTAATTTTAGCAAGACATTTGACACAGTTAATCATGGCTTACTTCTTGCTAAACATAAAAAAAATTATAATTTTTGTCGTCGTCGCTTAAATTAATCAAAGCTATTCTGAGTGATCGCTTTCAGCAGGTCAGAAAGGAGTACACATTGAAGTTCCACAAGGGTCTATTCTTGGACCTTTGCTGTTTTGTCTGTTCATTAATGATCTACCAGAAGTGCTTCATGATTCAACTTTACGACGCTGACTATTTATCCCGACCAATAGGTTTAATAGAGGACTACGTTGATATAGTAAACACTGACATGTTGAAAATAACAGCTTGGGGGCGTAGGAACCAATTGACACTAAATCTTTTAACCTATATTATTTGTTACAGATATGATCGTACCTTTTCTGATCTTCCTCCCTAATGGAGTGATTCTCTATAAATAGTAAGCTGAGTTGTTGTGACCATATGTAACACAGTCTCTTGGCAAGATTTATAGTGGAATTAGAGAACTGTGGTTATTGGGATTTATGGACTTGTAAAATCTCTGTTGATGGCACACTTCATTTATTCTTTATAGGTGACCTAAAATGTTTTTATCATATTCCTAAGTTCAAAGGTACTGTCTTGGACTGTTCATTGGGCACTTATCTGAATATTAGGGCATTGGTGTTTTTATATAAAATAGTTAATGCAAGATCTCCTTCTTATGTGATAGAACTTTTCGAATTTTTACACTCATATAGACATAAAACCCTGTCTATACCTAAAACTCCCTTTTTTTATTGCAATAGTTCGATTATGGAATACCCTTCCTAATCATATCAGGGGACTTGGCAAAACGCACGAACTTAGACTTGCACTGTGGAAGCACCGTTTTCATCAAACGCTTGACAATTGTTCAACATTTTGTTTTCATTTATTTTTATTTTTCTTGTGAATTTTATTTTATTTTTGATTTACAATAATTCTTTATTTAGTATGCATTTATTATTTTGTGTATACATACTAGAATTAAATTATTATTATTAATAATAACGAGGATTATCTCTTATGAATGTGGTTTAAAATTATTTTGCTGAGAAATTATCTTCGATTTTTTCACTGTACCAAAAGAAGAACCGCAAGGATCTATTCTCGGCCCACTATTATTTATCATTTTTATCTACGAAACTGGATTACTTTTAAATTAGTGCAACTTTTTTACATGTATGCAAACAACATTCAGATGGACGATCTTGATCTCTTTGAATCCCAATAGTTAAAAAAAAAACAAAAACCGGCTTGTCTATCGTTTTTTATATTGACTTTTGCAATTAATTTTTGCTTTTCAAAGTGAAAAATAATAAAGTCCAGAATTCACAAAATCTAGAACTGTATAATTGATAATATTATGTACGCAAATCAATGCGCATCAAGATAGTTGCATTATCTTATCTTATATAATCGTATTTCATAGCACTTCAACAAAAATTAAAAAAAAACAATAGAGCTTTTAGCAATTAAGTAAACATCTAGCATATGCCACTATTATGTGATCTTTGGAGCACTACATAGAACAGGCCGATAAATCGGCCCAAAGACTACATACAGGAAAGCTATAATAACCAATGTACCTTAAAATCCTTACGTGAACGGTATACGTCAAAACATGAGAGTACACTACAAAAGAGGGAGAAATTTGTTGATGAAAAAGAACAAAGTTCCCAGTAGACTGCCTTATGGCACTCCAGTGCTCTTACTGAATCATACAAGAAGTGTGATGTAAATTTAATCACGACTGTCATATTTCGCGTAGATTGCCAAAAGTAATTTGAAACTCGTCAAAAATTTCAAAAATAAACGTTCATTTCCTTTTTTTAAAGAGTAATTTTCATCAGTTATGTTTCTGTCAATGCATTACCATTATTCATAAATAATTTAACCATCTCAACCAGCCCCCATCCCATTTAGTCAAAACTTGTTCAACTGTTTTTTTGTTTTTTTCATTATTTTGCATTATTCTCTGCACCATATCCGAATACCGTAAAAGGATAATATAAATTTCTACGAGATTGTAATAAGTTTAAAGGAAGTTATCGTAAAAGTGAATCCCCTAGAGGAGACAGACATACCATACCAAGCTAGCTATGAAAAGAATTCTGTTGTTGGATGCTGCTAAATTCCTTCCGTTCATTTCATTCAACAACAACTGCAGCAGCAGCAGCAGCAGGAAGAAAACTTAACACGAAATTAAAAAAAAAAATTAAATTATCTTAAGAGCTCCACACTTAAGACGTTTAGTAAAATGTGAAACGGTTTTTATTTTTTTATTATACATCATCCTCTCATCATCATCTGTACCCGGATTTTTGTATTGAAGTAGGTAGGCGGAGGAGGAGAAATAACAAAAAACAAAAACAAAAAAAACGAATCATAAAACCTGCAAAAGATGAAAGTTTTCCTAGCTTTTACTGACTAACTACTTTTGGAAGGGAAATTTTTATGTTAACTGGAAAGAAAACGCTGCCAGCATCATATGGTTCTCAGCTAAATACCATTCCCGAAATAATTAATTTTTAATGCAGGATCTATCCAGAGATATAGTTGGAAAAATGCTTCAAGCGCTTTATGATGGAGTGAACAAGAGTAATCCAGAAGATTTTATTGTTTGGGGATGTAAGAGGAGGAAAAGGAAGCTAGCTCGTTTTTTCCATCATAGCCCCAATACTCTCAAGAAAGGATTTTAGTTTTCTCATTGTTTATCTATAAATTCAGGGAATACATGACATGATAAGAAAAAGCGCTCCATCAAACTAATGTGATTAGGGGTTGATTTCCTTCCCCTATTACGACTTCCTGCCCGCCCCTCCCCTCGTTCACATTAGCTTAACTTCCAGTCGGAAATGGATTTGATTTGTTTTGTTTTCTCTCGTATTTTACCAAAGCACGCAGAAAATTTGTTGATCTTCTCATGGACTATAGTCTGATAGCCCTAACTGTATAAGGTCCAGAAGGATTATATATTTCAATTTAGATAAGCCCTGTAATGTTTTTGGACCCACCATCAGCTTCCATGAATCTCCTGGCCGTTTTATTATGTATACACACACTATACTTACTTAGGACGGACGACGGAAGGAAATGGGGGCATATAATATCGTCGTCAAGCAAATAATCAATTTGTCCGGTGGTCAACAAGCATAATCACAACAGAACCCAAGGAATAATATCAAGAGTTCTTGGAAATGATGAAAGAAGGTATATGAAGGACACAAAATGGAAGGAAGAGAAAAGGGATGGATATCTCCTCGAGGGCCGGTTACATGTGGTTTTCCTGTTTGTGTGTGAATTTTGTATTTTTGTTATTTTGTTTTTTTTTTATTATTATTATTATTATTGTCCCGTACCTTCCCTTTTGTCGACTTAGTAGTAGTACACCTAAGTGCTTACATAAACAACATTTTGGGCATATATAAAACATCTCCTTTCTCAACTTATTGAATAATTACCAGAAAGAAGGGTTCCGTTCGTTGATTCAGGATTTCGGGTATCTCGGCAATAATGTGGGAATATGGCATAGGAGAGGATCCATATACCCTCCCCTCCTCCCGTATATGGAACCATTATTAAGATCCTACTTTATATATATTAAGAGCGTATAATGTGAAAAGCCTTTATGGATATTCCGTTACAAAATTTATGGTTATTTTAAGGGAAGGAAATTTATTTTCCTTTATTTGTTTATTATATTGGCATATTTCGCTATGGTTTCGGGCAAGCAAATATATATATGTATGTACACACATACATAAATAAAAACATTTTGCCCATGACCAGGAAAGAACACTGAGCTTTCGATGAAAAGCAATGCTAGCACATCAGGCAATGGAATTGGGGACACCCCATTCTCTAACTATACAATGGACGATAGACGTGATGGTGGTGGTGGCGGCAAGCATGAGGCAGCAGGGAAGGGATGAGGTGAGATTTATTCCTGAATATTTAAAAATGTGATAAAATCCAAGAAAAACGCTACCTTGGGACTCTAAGGCAGATGAGCGATTTTTATTGGATATTCAAATTGCCCATAACAATAAGGAGATGTCAGTTATTGTGTTTGTATACATATACAACTGGACGTTGGTATGAGAAAATGTTTTCCGGAAAATTTTGGTAGTTTTACATTCAAATTTTGAAACTATCATAGTTCAGCTGCGATAGATTTTTTTTTTGTTATAGTAAACTTAATTTGAGAAGATACTGTAGCACTTTTCCTATTCACCTAATCAGAATTTTCTCGCAAACATCCCTGCTCATCACATGATAATATTTACAACTCACAAACGAAAAATCTTTAAAAAAGCAAGCGTTTCGTATCAGCAAGAACCATATACTCATCAGTAAGGCTTGGTTCCTGCCTGCCAAATTGAACAACTAAGCTGACCTCCTACTATATGCAGTGAAAATAATTTTTAAGTGTGAATTATATACGAGGCGATAAAGTAATTCGGTCAATTTCATATTGACTAAATTCGCTATGAATTTATTTCATAGCAAAACTCTCTATGAAATGCTAGTCCCGCATAAGGCTAATCTTGCTAGGCATTCAAGCACATACTTGGTATTTCGCCTCGTATACAATTCTCACTTGAAAATTATTTTAAGTGCATATATGTGGTCAGCTTGGCTATTCACTTTGCCGTATACGGTAGGCAGGAACCAAGCCGTACTGATGAGAATACGATTTCTGCTGATACGAAACGCCTGCTTTTGGATAATTCTCGACCTGATAATTTGGGAGCAAACTCGATCAATTTCTTATTGACTAAATTCGCAATGAATTTATTTCATAGCAGAACCAGAAGATCTTTACTCCCTCGCCTGCACTAAAAGGCAAAAAAGAGCAACCACTTAATTGACATTGGGGTTATACACCAATAGTTATAAAGAAAGAGTAAAATTATAGTATGGCATGTAGACTAAGACTCAACCGAGATACGTGATGATTCTATATATAAACAGAGAATCTGAAATTAAATGAAAGTAATTTGAATCAACAAGCCCATGAAAATCAGTCGGAATGTCGTCCTATTTATAAAGAAAAGCAACCTTTACCCTACTTCTATAGAACGCCCGTAGGTAAGAAGTTAATTTCCGCAGGACTATTCTTGACCAAAAACGAACATGGAACATGTATGGCAAGAGCGATTTGGATCCTAAAATAATCTTTTGGGCCTACGATACCATCATCATCTACATATGGATAATACGTCTCAGGTCATCGACACAATTTAACTGAAATAAACTCCATCTATAATTTACTAATGCAAATTTTTCGAAATAATTTCATAAGATCTTATAAAACCTACTACAACTTTTCAACTCCTTCTTTTAATCTTAAAGTGCATCTAATGCGTCTTTGAGTCTTTTCTGCACAGCTTTTATCAATTATCCAAGCATCTTTGTGCAATCTACTTTAACATTTAAATCCTTAATGAAACTAAGTAGATTTTAAATATTCCACGCTTATAACATCATCTCTCGTACTATCCTAGAAAGATTCGTCCTTGTAAGTATTGAAAGAACATCATTTCAGCTAGATAGAAGCATACTATGTTTCGACAGTTCATCTCTTAAGAGACGAGGTGCAGAGAAAGTATCGAGTTAACAAGCAAAAAAAGCTATGGAACTAGACCACGAAAAACTCAACTTTGTAAGTGTGTATGAATGCGTGTGTATGTATGTGTGTGTGTGCAGCGAATGTCTTCTCGGTTGTTGAAACCATTAATGTCAGAGAAATAATTAAAAGCCATGAGTAGCAGCAGTACGCACTTATACATTTGCCAGGAAGGATGAGATTAACATTGTTCCTTCAGAAGTAAACCATACCACGAAGAGTAGATTCAGAATATTCTGTAAAGGAGAAAAAATAATGAGCGGGAAGACTTTTGAAATCGTCGACTGACCTTAAGGTTAGCATTATTACGTTTCTAAGGATTAAATCTACCATCGTAGGTTGGCATAGTTTTATAAAAGTTTTTTTCTTTTCAAACTATTCAATTTCAGGATTTTATCAAAAAATTTGTGTAAAGATTATTTTTTTACGTTTTAATTTCATTTGGTTTAAGTTAAACAACTTTCTTGAGGCACCAAATAAGCAGCAGATCATTGTCTTCCTAAGTGAGGTTTGCCTGATGGCTAACGACTTTTTTCGAGTAAGAGATAATTCGGCTATAAATTGACGAAGAGAGCCTCGAAACAGGATTGTGTGAATGTTGACAACATTAGCTTTCTGATCAACAACAAATTGGGTTTGAAATGACCGAAGCCAATACAACAACATAAATAGCGAAACTGTCATTAATTTAAGTGCTCTAATCCCTTTAAGTAGTTCATTAAAAATATGGAAGCCAACATTTTTAAATATTATAACAAAAAATGCGGGACATCGACAAATCAGATTACTGGTAAAAGATAAATCAGCTGGATGGAATAGACAACATCCCACTCGAGTCACCAAAATTATACTTTCACTTATCAGCATAAATACTTCCACTAAACTTGAGAAAATGATGCCGTACCAGAACAAGCGGATTGGACAGAATGGCGGTTTAATACTTTCAATTATCATGTTAGAGTAATTATTTAAACTGCTGATTAAATTCACTAGATAGTTCGAGTAAAGAACTGTGAGATGCTGGGATCAGGAGAGGATCTTAAATGAAATCAAATAAATCTGTTAGCCAATTTCTGAATAGGATCTTTCAAAGAGGCCTGCGTATCAGGAGACCGCGAGAATCACATAAAAATGATCCACACAAGTAAAAGCTACAACACTATAGGGAGATCCTAGATCTCTAGAACCCTTCTAAAATTACGCCTACATTTGCTTATTACATATTTTAAGTATTTTTCTAAGGCTAGTAGTCCGTCAGTGGCCGCGCTACACTACATTTTAGCGAGTCTCCAATATCGGGCCGTTCGTTAGCACCTTAAATATGACAGCGGAGACTAAGATAAAACAGGTAGTTAAAATTATTTGGAAATAATAAAAATATTAAAATAATATGTATAATGTAACTATACAATAAAAAAACATTAACAATGATATTGAAAATACGGCCACGAGAAGAAATCCAATTCATCCGTACTTACAGCAAAGACATGCTAAAATTACGATAACTACAAGAATCCAGTCAACAAATTTATCAAATCTCAGAACTCGGACAATAAGTATTTTTATCGCCGGGCGGATATATTCAAGCTAAACTTTTTGGACACTTACTGGTGGTGCCATCTCTAATCAAAACCCAAAAGCGCATTAAGGATAAATTTTCGCCAATAGCTTTTAGTGAGCTAAATTTTCATATAAAATTTAGCTTAGCGCTTTGTACTAAGCTTTTTTTTATCTTTTGTCGGCACAAAAAAATTGCCATTTGTACTTTTATCTACGCATAAAAAAAAGAATTACAATCGGTTAAAAGTGGAATTAGCACGCGAAAATTATCGAGACATGATTTTTTATAATTTTTAAAATGAATTGTATTGTATGCATGTGGAGGACCTCTACCAAACGGATAATAGAACGAATTTTCCTTGATGGATGGCTGTGTTTTTTAGAGGAATTCGTGTAATGATACCTAAATCCCTACAAAATAGAGTTCTGAAAGAATTGCATACAGCTCATCTTGGAATAGTTAAAATGAAATCTATTGCTCAAGCTACGTATGGTGGCAAGGAATTGATGTAGACATTGAGTCCTTATGTGACAAGTGTGTAAATTGCCCAAAGTTCAGAGCCGATCCTGCTAAGGAACCACATCATCCTTGGAAGTATCCAAACCATCCCCATTTGGACTACGCTGGACCCTTTCTAGAAACAAACTTCCTCATACTTGTCGACGCCTATACTAAATGGGTAGAAGCTATTCCCACAAATAGTACTACCTCTACGCAAACCATTAAGTTATTGAGAGAACTGTTCTCCAGATTTGGACTCCCACTTATACTGGTGTCTGATAACGGACTCCCCAATTTAGGTCGGAGGAATTTTCAATTTTTTTGAAATCGAATAGCATTGTACACAAATTTAGTGCTCCTTATCACCCCGCTAGCAATGGACAAGCAAAACGTTGCGTACAGACGATAAAGCAAGGATTACGTCGTATACAAACCGAACCTGTAGACCTAAATCTGAAGCTGTCCCGTCAGTACAGGAAGGCTCCAAATAGCACAACTGGAGTAAGCCCCGCAGAACTTATACTTAAACGACCGATCCGTATCCGGGTAGACTAAGTTAAACGCAATATCAGTGCTGAGACTCTTGAAAAGACAAATATAGTAAATGCCCGAAAAGTTAGCGAATTCAAAAATGGACAAACAATCCGTCAGGAAGATTTGTGCGTGCCAAGTAGATATCACATAATTTGACTGAAACAAAAAAAAAAAAAAAAACAAAAAAAAACGCGAGTTGACTAGAGCTAAAAATTACTCCAGAAATCATAGCAATGGATCCAACAATAAATCAACCAAGAAGAAAAAATGGTTGGCACAGTTAATTTATGGAAAATATCCTTTCAAATCTAAAATTAATCCTTAAAAGCTTTACTGTATTTATCATGAGCGCTAAGCTTTTGTTTAGACCATTAAAAAGGGATCAAAAATTTGTCAGTAAATACTTCCATGAGTATTTCTCTCTCATTTTCTCTCCCACCATTTCTCTATCTCTCTCTCTCTCTTTCTATCTCTATACACATCTTAACGGGGTGGAAAAAGTTGTATTTAACTCAAAGTTCATACTAAAATTATGATGAACCAGCTTGAGTCATCTTACTGATGTTGCCGTATAAAATGAAGTTCCAAGAATACTCCACCTTGTGGTATTTTACGTAAGCTGATTATCTTGTTTTTCTTCCTTGAATGATGTATAGGCAATCTCTTCAAAACTAATGAACGCAGCTGATATCTTCTATACCCATCCTTCCTTCCATCATGCAAAGTAACTTTATTATTTTCCCGAGGATTATATGTGCGGTGAGCAACACATAAAAGACAGGTTAACAAGGCAAAAAAGAGGTACGAGAATAACATAATAGATGGCATTCAGACACTGATGAAGGAATTCAAAGGAAAGCACTGAAAGCTTTTTCAAATGAGCAAGCAAGTCATGTTTGCGGGAAATACCCACAAAAGCGGGTTTTTTTTTTTTACTTTTATTTCTTTCTTCCTTCCAGTTGTTGTTGTTTCTTTGTAAATTTACTTTCCATTTAGATGGAATATCAGGGTAGCAGAAACGAACCAAAGTAACCCTTAATGATGCTGTCTGCAAAATTGCAGAACGTTTTATGTTATCACCCGCCAAAATGCCGCGACTCTGTCTGTTGCTGCCACAAAAAAAAAAAAATTACAACAACAACAACAAAATGGTAGCATTGGTGGTAGAATAAACTTTGAATGACTTAAAAGTGCGAGATAGCATATTGTGCCGCCAGAGAATATATAGAAAAATAGCAGAAATAGGATAAAATGGGAGGGGAAGGGTGAACACTTGTAAGCGACCCGCAAAAAGATTCACAGACGTATACAATACCCAAACCTCCCAACCCAACCCCCTTCCATCATAGTATCTAATCCCTTGAGCTTGTTTTTGAGTGTTGTCATCTCTTTGCTGTGGTACAGAGTTTCGACATTCCCACATATATTTACATTCCGCGCTGTCCTTATTCATGTATAGATAACCGCTAACTAGTACACATTATAGCGAACAGGAGTGATGACATATTTCCACTGTATACGAGGATTCCCGGGGAATTTGAATGCAATTCATAAAGTACCTATAGTGGTGGCGAGATGGGCACCACAAAAGCTCACTGGGCGCAAGCATACTGGGATGAGACATGGAAATGGTATAATTTTTGAGATTCTTGGCAGATCCTTAATGGGAGAAACGAATTACTCTCTGTGCACTATAGGCTAAGCTATAGTTGGTCGGTCGATGATAAAGTTCCAACAGAGTCTCAGAAGTCAACTTGTATATGCATGTTTTACGAGGCATTACCCGATGTCGGAGTATATTAAATTTCACCATATCACTGTGCATACATCATACATATGGTATGTATGTATATGCACAAAAGTAAAGCCTTCTGGCTATACATATATGTATACAAGATCCAACAGGAGTAAAGGACATGAAAAGGGTGCGACTCAATAAAAATCTCTGCTGAAAGGAGTCAAAGGAGCTGGATGAATCCTTTGCAACACTTGACAGCACTTGTCATACGGTGAGCTTATCATCTACAATGCACCAGGTGTGTATGCATTTTTAATTTCATTTTTCACATTATTGACTCTTGGTGTATAAAGACATGAAAGCGCCTAGGCTCTTGTGTATATAGGCTATACGAAGCCCCGACCCGATTCAGGACTGCAGGATTCACATCGTTCGGATGCTTGTGTTTGCTCACCTTTCGTCTGAACAATAACGGCCGTATTCAAGCGAATATTGTTAATAAGCTTAAGTGAACTTGTGCTCGTTACAAAATGATAATGAGATAACTTTTCGCTGGTGCGCAACATATGCTCGAGAGTACACAGGTATAGTTCGCGCGCGACCTATGACACCCGTATGTACTTATGCTTTGCGGTTGAACTGGATTCTCTGCCGCATCTCATCTCACCGTTTCTCTACCATAGTGCGGATCTTAAAGGGTATACGAAAGAAGATTATGCTATTAATGGGATGCAAACGGGCTTAGCATATCTGGATATACATATATATATAACTGTCTGTGTGTATGTGTGTAAGTCGGAAAGTAAAACTGCTGTCAGCGGACTGCAACAAAACGATTTTAGCTCAAAGTAGGTAAGTAGGTACGTGAAGATTTCTGTACAGGAAAGTTTCTGCGGACGTGTTTATCCAAAGTGTTGATTACACGTTGAAAAACGTTTTGTGATAACTCGGATTATGTGACTTTGTGAAGCAAAGTACATGTATAATGGGAATGTAGGGAGTGTAACTTTAAAAAGGGTAGAGCTTGACGGGCTTGCCACAGCTGTCAATATGATGACAGCAAACGAGCTGGGAGGCTTTATCCCGTTTTGTGTATGTAATATTTTAAAACGAAACACACTGGAAAGCCTTCAGTTGAAATAAAAACTGTTCTGCACAATGTTCAACAGTAATGGAAACAGGGTAACGAAGGTTTTAATTCTAAATTAAGCTCACTTAGTTGGTAAGCGGGATAACTACCATTTCAGGGATCGTGGTATCAAATCCCACCCATCGTGGTATTGAATCCCACCTCGTCCTTGCGATAGTAGATCAACCAATGACCAATTCTTCAGTGGCTAGAATGTAAATAAAAGGAAAAAACCGCCGAACAAATCACGTTTCTTGTATGGGGGCACCCTTTAATTTTAAATTTTACTTTATTTTTATTATTATAGCGGCACTCTGTGAAAACTTCAACTGTCTACCTATTCGGTTCATGAGATACAATCTGGTGATGGACGGACAACGAAGTGTTAGTAATAGGGCTCCCGTTGTTACCCTTTTAGTACGGAACCCCTTAAAAGAAATAAAAAATTAGAAAAAATGTAAAAAAATAAAAGAAGTAAAAACAAAACAATAGAAAACTCAATAATAAAAAATAATAAAAATAAAAAATTATGCTAGAAGCAGGTTAATAATAAATATCAAGAAGAAAAAAAATTAAGGAATGAGAAAGGAAGACATACTGAGAATAGGAAAAAAGTAACACCTTCTAAGAAAGCATTTTATCCATGGCATTACGTTTATAAGTTGCAGGACAACAATGAAAAAGATCAAGATCATTGAAATAATCATTATGAGATCTTTGAATTCAAATTGCAGGAGACTTCAATCTTATATTTGTGCGATGTAATACAGGATTAAATACTAATAGTTGATGTGTTAGACGAGATGGAGCATTTCTGTAAATTTTTGATAGAATGTCAGGAGCATCAATTTTATTATTAAGCAAATTAAATAAAAATTACTTGTCAAGATAAGAACGTCGATTAAGTAAAATTGTCACAGACAGTCTACTTAATCAATCGTTATAATATTCATAATTGAATTGATCAAATTCAAATTACATAAACCGAGTAAAAACGTCTCTGAAGGCCCTTAATTTTTTGGGAATATGTCGTATAAAAAGGCTTATGTTAGAAGTAAAAACAATTAAATTATTTATTCAATTGTTAGCCGTCTATATATATAAGAAAGGTTCAAGCCTATATGAAGATTTGTAAGAAGAAAGCACTTCGAAGATTTGCAAATAAGGATGGGCTTTACACGTAAATGGTTTTTTGTTTTTGTTCTCAGAAATTAACCTTATTTTACAGCTTAGCAGATAGATCCAGCAAGCCGAATTGGGCTTCCTTGTCGCTTGCTGCCTCAGTTCTCAATAGAGTAATAAAGACGTTAATGGAAGTTTGCTGTCGACACTTTACGGTAACTCACACCCAAGCAATTGGACTTATCTCCACTATCGTGCAGACCCGATCTTACCAAGATACACAGTAAAAAATAATTCCCTAAAGTGAGTGGCAACAATTTGTGCCACACGGGTTAGGCATTTGTCGATAAGATTAGGAAATCTCCAGCTTGGAAAACTAAGATAAGGTTTTTATCCCTAAAATGTAGGTAGATTTTTCTCCCTCAAATGTAGGGAATTTTGGTCCCCCCCCCCCTAAAATTTAGGAAATATTACGTAAAATGTAGGGAATTTTCATATTCTTTTTTTTATGTTTTTCCCTACATTGTAGGGAATATTCTCTAAAATATAGGGAGCATTCTCTAAAATGTAGGGAATAGGTGATGGCACCGTACCACTCTCCACTATAGGTGAAGGTCATAGAAGACCAACCCTTTTAAAAAACATAAGAATGAGCTGAAGAGTAGTATGGAAGTTATATTGGTGCACTGAGCACGCTTAAACAAAATATTGAAAAGCAATATAGGACTTGTTTTCAAAAACAATGTGTGAATTATATAAACGAAAATTTTTTTCCATTAAAAATGCAGCATAATACCTAATTTATTGAATGATCTCTTCCTCATATGCAAAAGAGCTAACATTTCGGGAATTTTACGTACTTTATGGGTTTTCTAGTGCCAAATACCTAAATTCATTGAATGTTCGATTGATTTGAGGAAATTAAACTGATTTTCCCTTTCTATCAGAGAAAATTGCATTTATTTTTAAGGCAAAACGTGTCTTCAATTTAGGGAATGGTCCAAGCAACAATAGTGTGTCGTTCCGTCACACCGCCGCTGTTAACCAATCTTCTCGAATGACTATCTTTATAAATACCTACCATCAAAGATGTCACTACTGTTAAACGATTTTAAAAGAAAAGTTTCACTATACTTATAGTAATGATTACTCAAAAAAACTAACTTAACACTTTCTGTTTTAATTGCATAATTGTTGTCACAAAGCTTAGGAATTTTTGCCTAAAATGTACAGAATATTCCCTAAAATGTAGTGAATATTCCCTACATTTTTGGAAATATTCCCAACATTTTAGGGGAAAATGCCTAAGCTGTGTGGCAACAATTGTGCACATTTTTTACAGTGTACGTAAGCTAAACTATAACAAAGTTTGGTTTTGATTTGGGACAAAGTTGCAGCATTTTGGGACAACAAATTCTTGAAAGTCTCAACTTTTCGTGCGCTCTAGCATCTAAGTTCTTCTAGAATCTAGAGATGCATAAAATAATTTCAAACCAAATTAAACTGAATTTACAGAAAGTGGATGGGATTCATGTAAGCCTCATCAAGTGACTAGCTTTTGGCGGTATTAGGACAATTTAACTTCTACCTGAATTTAGCTACTATTGAGAGCTGCATATAAATAGGGATAACAGCTTCGACGTTGTCCCTCTTCATTCTGAAATTACATACTACCTTTCTAGAAATATTTTTATTATCTATATATCAACACTGAAGAGATTGGGTAACTATGAGATCTCAACTTCCAAAATATCGACTGCTTAACAATTTTATTCAGAATCGACATTTTTAACGGTTAAACAATCTGTTCCCTTTATTATTGTCATAGATGTTTTAGGGTTGATGGCATTGCTAACCGTGAAAATTTTTTATGTTATTTAACCTTACAAATGTTATCCATCTCAGTCTCATTAATTTTCTCTACATATTGTAGAAGGAATTCTTTTCGAATATGTAAGTAGGTACCACCGATAATAGGTAAAAGAAGATATTAGGAAAGTGGTTAAAAAATAGTATTGTAGCAATTTTGAAACCAAGGTTTATTAAAGGACATGATAAAAAGCAGCTCGCAAACCTCAACAACCACAATAAAGTCCATCTATACTCACAATTTTCGAGCACATTTCACCAATAAATCCCCCACCACTCCTAATACATATGTAGATAAGCCCAGAGATTAAAAACAAAACAAAAACAATTTATAACGCTCCTGTGATTGATCCAACCATGTTTCAGTAATTTCATCTAAATCATGAGCTTCAACCGTGAAATAATTTTAAAACAACTGGATAATCACTGTGTGGTTAAACAGCCTCTACCACGTCAGCCTCCATATATATGTAAATCAGTGTCGGGAGAAAAAAAAGCACCGCACAACCATAGAGACCAGGATTTAGACTAGATTTGATCTTCTGCTCGAATGCACTCTGCTAAATTAGCAAAAACCCAATACGAGGAATTATGAGTGATTTAATAAACAAAGATTATACTGGAAACTAGTGTGAGTGTATACAATTATCACGTTATAATTGCATATACATGCAATGAGGTAGGAACAAACAGGATTTTGTATATATTTTTGGAGAACATAGTAGACAAACACAGTTCGGGGAACCCAAAATACTCTGACCCGATTAGCCAATTAAAATATAGGCAAACATACCAGGGAAATAATGCGTGTTTAGGCTCCCGGAATATACACACACGCTCGTATAAACAGATGGGGAATAATTATCGGTGAAAGCAGCATATCCACCCATCACATCACCACCATATATGCATTGCACTACACCTCAATACACCTTATCGGGTCGGGGGCGGCGGCGGCGGCGGCAGCGGTGGTGTATGTGATGAAGAAGAAAATAACAATAAATGGTGGAACACCTCTATTTTCCCGATGTATACTCACACTTGCAGCCCCAGCTTTAACCACTGAACAATTTTCGCGATAATCTCGTCTATGAAAATTTCAATAGCGCCCTAATTAAGCGTTTAATGCGGTTTATCTCAAAATCAACCCCGAAAATCTGCTGTTCTTGCCATGCTTTTGCCACAAGCCAATTTCTGAGCTTGAAGGAGAGTCCAGGAATTGGAGGTCTCCAACATGTATGTATGTAGGTGTCTGTGCGGTAAATTCCCTTTTTGCTAACCACTTTTACTAAAATTGGCGCTTCCGGGATAGGTTAGAGGAAAAGTTACTGTAAAGTTTGAGTTGCTCTAAAAACGTTATCCTGAGCTATGAGCACATTAGAAACAAACAATAAATTGGGATACACAAGGAACATGGAGACACACTCTTGATACATACATTCGGTTGCTTATGCCCAACAGTTGGTTACAAAATTGTTATGTATCGAAAACTATACTCAAGATACATATTTGATTGAATATTTTTATAGGGAGATGGAAGTTGATTTAATAGAGGTCGGCCGACATTCCTCAACCTCTATGGAGGTTTATTAATGTTGTTTGAAAATTTTGAATTCAAATTAGCTAAGATATTATTTGGATTTTTTGGCTTTTTAATTAATGTCCCCGTAATCAACTGTTAATTTTATTACTGAAATGGGAATACTCAGTTTTCATAAAAGTTTAGCCCCGACATGAACAGATATGAGAAATTTCACAACAGAGCATTAATGGCCACGGAAGAAAGAGCTGCAAAAGTATATGTGAGATATAGTAACTGGGGTGTATGTGACCCAAGTGCATGAAAATAGGGTTTCCGGCTGCAAAAACGTCCTGAGAAAGTTTTCTGTATCGGGAAAAATGTACACCACCCAATCATACTCGACGAGACCTTTAATTTGATATGCAACATGCCGTATTGGAACCACCTCCCCCCCCGCCGGGGGCTCCTACCCCCCCCCCCCACACCTTTAAAGTATTCAGGGAAAAAATTTGTTCTCTAGCAGTTAATGAGCTGAGGTGAACAGTGAAACCTATTCTCCGATCGGGCATAACCTCACCGAGTTAGAGCCGATCTAAATTACGAAAAATCTAGTACCCCAGTATAGGAGTGTGGGCACTCAAACTTCTTCTCTGGACTTGAGCAATTCGATTTTGTACTAGATTTTTCTAAATGTACTACAACAAACTTAGACCCCCGCCCAAGTCTTCTCCCGGTTAACTGAAATTCGTTTCAAATATGTATCTCTCATGTCTGTTCATGTCGAGTTTTAAATTGGGCATTTCCTTTATTGAATTGTTCCGAACTGTTGATAATTCTGCACATACTCATACTTTATAATTGCTGATATTTTTTTTCTTTTTTACTCAATATGAAACTAGATTCTCTTAACTTCTACCTACTGTGATCACGGAATCCCAAAATATACAGCCATCATTTGTTATGGAACAATTCATTCTCATTGAATTTTATATGAGTAAAGATAAAATCATTGTGAAGTTGTGAAGTTGCAAAGTTGCAAAGTTGCAAAATTTCAAGTTGCGATACCTCGAAAACCTTTAAATAGAAATTCGCCAGGCGTAAGAGTACTTTTTAGTTCAACAATGTTCTAACATAAGCACTAAAACTTCTAATATACATATCTACCTGTGTCCTGTGTAAATGAATAGGAATAGCAGCATCCAGCAACCAGGAGAATGAAAGGACACTAAAATAGTTAGAATATGAGAATAAAACAAGATATCCACCAACTGCCGACCCAGACCGCACCCGGCTAATAAAGACAACCTAAACGACAACGACGACGACGGTGAGGAAGAACACAGACCCCAGACGACGATTCGATAGACGAAATCCACTTGGACACTAGTATTAAAATCTAATTATAAACTTTTGCCGAAGTTAGTTAGTTTTCTGTACTTTATGAGGGTAGCTTGGTTCTGGGAATTTCAAAGAAATTGGTTAAACTGTGGTTTTTACTATTCGAACATAAATGGCGAACTTTTCTGCACATATAGAATGAACTCTGTTTGATTTGTCTAATGTCGGTGTGTACTACTACGAAAACTTTGCCGTATAATTAACTAATTCGAAAAGCACTTGAGTGTACAAGTGAACAGTGATTTTGCTAAAATGGACTTTTATGAAAGGATTAAGTGTGGTTTCCCTGTAAAAGTACTATATTAAATCATGTGCGCTTTTACTTTTTGGGGTGCACACATGGAGGGGGCCCTTTTTGTTTCAAATCTTCTTGGAAATTAAGTTGTGCAGAGAAAATGAACGAGAGACAGATAGAGAGTCAAAAGAGTAGGTACCAGCATTATAAACCTTCGAAAATGGAATGGAATAGTGCATGGGAAATGTTAGAAAATTAATCACAAAGAGAATCTAAAGTTTTTTTTTGTTAAAGTATTTTATCATCATAATTTATAGTTTCCTTTTCTTTTCATTTATTTAATTCAATTCAGCAGGTTTTAGCTGGGCTTACATAGAATGAGAATTTATTCCCAAATGGTTTACTCAGAGAGTGTAGGGAAAGAAAAAAAAAATCAATTTCGATATTTTCGTTCTATATACTAGTTTTGATATTTTTAGAGCATACCCAGTTTCTTACATAATTTATTGGTTTTCGAATATTTTCGAAATTCGAAAACTAAGTTCGAATTTTTAGATAATTGCAGTTTTTTAACCTAGAGAGTTTTTTAAGGTCTTTTCAGAAGGGTATTACGTAAAGCATTTATACTTTGTAGGTGTATTTATAAGAAAATAATTTAATGCAAGGAAGGAGGGAGGGGAGAAGTGAAAAAATTAATAATAATAAAAGAAAACGCAAAATGCTGCTTGGAATTGGAACTGAAACTATGGATCATTTGTTCACACGTAATTCAAAATAAGTCGTGACGCCGACAGTAAAATTATCAGCAAGTGTTACGGCAACCGACAGAAGTTTAATGGAAATCTACCTCCACTGATACGAAATTATTTGAACATAATGTTGGAAACCAAGGTAGTCTGTTGGTCACCACAATTGCCTATCGATGTGAAAAATTTCTTTAAAAACATACAGTGATATTGATTTCATAGGTGACGTTCAACAAGTGAAAGTACATCTTCGTTACTGGTTAGAGTACATTGTCTAGGAAATGTATTTGCACTCTATCGACATTTTCCACGAAATAGTATATACATCAGCCGCTGAGGTAGTAAAGCAACTAGTAGAATTTGAGCTAATGACTGATGCCTTTGATGAAATCCTCTCAGTGAAGCCTAATTATTCTGTTTGTTGACAATAAAAGCGCCATAAGACCGAATCTACATAGATAGCTACACGGTACAAGCTGCAAGCTTGACGAAGCACTATTTCAGAGTATTTCTATGAACGTAGTCAGTCCATGTAGCTTGAAGCTCTCTATGTAGTAGTTTCTACGGTACGCTATACGTGGACTCTCCCATTGCGGACACCTCTGTTATACGGACACCTCTCTTATAAGGACAAATGTTACCCGACGGAAGAAAAATTACGAAAATTCAAGTATTTCCTTTTCTCTTAAGCGGACACTCCCTTATCCGGACACGGACAATACACTTCACTTCCGCTGTGTAGTTTGCTCTCCCTTATCGGGACAAATACGTTAAAACGTTACAAAAAAAAAAGTCGAAAAACTAACATTTGTGTTCTTTTTTAACTGTGAAAGTGATGTGCGGGAGACAAGCACTTTACCACAAAGATGAGGGAAGAAAGAAGTTTTTACAATCCTTTCAAAATTCAAGGAAAATTCTATTGCTCACTAACTCGCTCCCCCAATTTATTATCAAAACCAGTTCCACAGCTCAGTACGTATCAAGGAAATGACGCAGTTTTCTTATCTTTGGGCATTTTCTTCAGTTCTACATTCTAAGGTTGGGGATTTTTAACACAGGAAACATTTTTAATATGAACAGCTACATCTAACACATATTATGAATTATGATGTCGGCTAGTGTTCATTTGCGTAAATGTATTTGCTTACTTTTCCCCGAAAGATTTTACGAAGAAATATCCTTAACTTGTTCATTTATATATGATATTTTCTGTTTGTCCTTCGTTTTTCAGTATGTACGACGGAATGCTGTTCTAGCTCGTATTTTGTTTTATGCGTAAAATCGTAAAATGTTTTGCTTTGCTCACCTTTTCAGAAACTATTTTATACAGAAGTGATTAAAACCTTTGCTCGTAAACTGAAATTTCGTTGGTTTCGCGCTAATATTAATACCTTGGAAAATTAAGATTCGTATTTGGTTACTTAATTTAAAAAATATGGTGCCGAAAAAAAATGTGTTAACTTTAAAGCAAAAGGTAGATATTATAAATAGTTACGCTGAAAGAAAGCGGAGTGTTCGTGAAATAGCAAAAGATTTTTATAATAAGTGGAACACAAGCCGCGGATATATTAAAGAAAAAAGACATTATTTTGAAGCAGTGGCATTCCAATGATGTAAGCATTAAATTAAAAAGAAATTTTATAAATTCAAGTGGACAAAATTTGGACAAACTGGTGTTTGAGTGGTTTGTATAGGCCAGAAACAAAAGCATACCTCTTTCTGCCCAATTATCAAGGCAAAAGCTAAAGAGTTTGCACAAAACTTAGGAATGAATGGTTTTAAAGCATCCGCCGGTTGGCTTCAAAAATTTCAAGACGACACAATGTGTGCTATAAAAGTATCTCTGGAGAATCCGCCGATGTAAATGCGGTCGATGTAAGTAATTTTATTCAAAAATTACCTGACATTGTTAAAAATTATAAGGACGATTGCATTTATAATGCCGATGAAACTGGACTTTTTTATAGGGCACTGACTACAAAAACTTTTGCTTTAAAAACTAAAAAATGTGTAGCAGGAAAACTGTCCAAAGAAAGATTAACAATACTGCTGCTCTGTGCAAATTTGGCTGGAGAAAAAGAAAAACCATTAGTAATAGGAAAAGCTGCGAAGCCACGTGCGTTTAAAAATTTGCAGAACAATCAGCTACCTGTAATTTGGAAATTCAACCGAAAATCGTGGATGACTAGTGATATTATGACGGAATGGCTGGAAGCTTTCGACCGAAAAATGAGCATAAGGAAAAAAGAAGTTTTATTATTTTTGGAAGATGCCGGTTCCCACCCTCGTGATATTAAATTAAATCATGTGAAAGTGGTTTTTTTTACCACCCAATATGACAAGTGTTTGTCAACCTTTAGACCAAGGAGGCATTA